>DWDT01005121.1:0-10666 GCA_018245595.1 Microceris scylla
TTTTTTGTCGCCACGACGCACTTCCACCCTCTTTTCCTTCCTTCCTTTCTCTCTGTCTCCACAAACAATGATGCTACATTTATTGTTAAAACATAACAACCCCCCCCCCCCCCCCCCCCCCGCTCATAAGGTCCGACGTAAGGTTGTATGTTCAAAGGCTGTTAAGTGCTTACGAGAGCGGCGAGCCCGCTATCAGGCAACAATCGGACAAAGTTTGTGATCTGCGCGCCGCCCCGCCGCGCCGCGGAACTGCTACGAGTACGTACGAAAGGGATTATTAATTGAAATGTAAATAACTTCGCACCGTTCAACTGTACCGCTCTTCGCGCGCTTCGGGTGGCTTTATAATTTGAAATATTAATAAATTCACATTGGAATTAATTGGTACATTCAAATGAGTATCATTTTATGGATCATAAAAATCTCCGTTGTACTAATTGGGCAGTTGTGTTTTAAAAGTCTATGTATGTGTACGTAATATATAAAAATTAGCGTCTTGGGATATCATCATCATCATCATCACTGGCCTATCTCAGCCCACTTCTGGACATAGGCCTCCCCCAATGAGCGCCATCGCGCCCTGTCCTCGGCTTGTGGCATCGTGACATGGCAAATGTGACGAAGCCGTTTACTATAGTAACAAGAAAGCATATGGATGTATAAATATTGTATGTACATTTATCTAGACCTTTTTACATCGAGACAGAATAAAGGCATATTATAGTCATCATAAATATTTGTCTCGATAGGAATCGAATCCCTCAGCTTTTAGGGATTCACTGTTGGCAAAAGGTCTCGCATAATTAGAACTACTGTATGCAGTGCTGAACTTCCTAAGTCCTGCTGCCATCTTCCTAGGGTCATCAGACCACTTGAGGAACATAAGCGAGTTTGTAGCTAAATAAGAAGCCGTATTTATTTTTAAAAACCTAAAACAAAGAGCTTGACCAACCACAATCTCACGAGCTAACAACAGTGAAATCGCTGACAGAAGGTCAAATGCAAAATGATAAACCAGTTTCATTCGCAACTAAGGAACAAAGGCGACAACGATGAGACGATAACAACAGCCCCTAATCAAATACGAGCCGAAAGCCGGGGATTAATTGTGATAATAGCAATTTGAATGGCTAATCCGTCGCAGATCCAATCCGCAACATAATCGCGGTTCAGCCGTGTACACAGCCAGCGCGCTCGGCGGCGTTACGGTGTCATTTATAAGTGAAAATCAATACATGCTACATTAAAACTTCATATTTTATGTATAAAAATGGCTGACAGTTGCTGGATAAGAAGAGCTGAAAATCAGATTCAATGGCGTGCTATGCTACAGGCCTTTTTTCAAAAGTGCATGAAAACGAGTTGATGTCGTTAACAGCTTCTGATATGCTAAAATAATTTGTTAAATATATCCAAAATCTGACCCCGCCCGACTTTACAAGTACTTCAAATAGATCGTTACAATGTATAACCGTCTTGACACTATGAGACATTCATACATCGTACTTTGGCTTCAGAACTCGGCATTAAGGACGTACTTATTTTGTCCGTGTAATATATAAGTTATAACAAAATAACTTAGCGATACAATGACAGAACAGGAGTAATCCTGTCAAGATACTGCAAAGTTTGTCAAGTTAATGAGTATTTAAACAAATAAGTGTCACGAAGAATCTAGGGCAAGAAACTTGAACGTAGCACCTTATTTAAGATCCTTAGTTGTTTGGCAAGTTCAGGACGAGATAAATTTATAAGTCCAGGAGATGGTTTGCGAGCAAATTTGTGACGTCTTTTTGTGAGAGAGGTTCGTGATCACTACCAACAGATTTTAATTCCTTCGAGCGGTGAAATAGAAGTGGAAACAACAGTTATAATTTTTTCTGAATCTATGGTCTCCGAATTTTAAATACTGAATTCTTATAATAGTAATTTTTTACTATATGTAAGAATTCAGTATTTAAAATTCGTAATATTAACTGTTCTTGTGTCAATAATATATCGCAAATTGTCATTTTATATGTATAAAATAATCTAATACCTGTGCTTAATCAACTTTTGGAAAAAACCGAAGCCCAAGTCCGTGCTGGCGCAGCGAATATCGACAAATCCAAATTGCTCCGGCAGCAGGAAGCGCGCGCTCGACGCTGATTCCCGCGCCTCGCGCCGTCTTACATTTTCGCGTACGTGCCTCACACGTACCGGCTACCACGTATCCTCGATCGGGTCACAAGTTAGATATGACTGACAAGGCAATGTCCAAATACTGGTCTATCCCAAAATAAAAAAAAGACATGTGCAGCGCCACCTGACATCCACAATGTGTACTTAGGGTGTAAAAAAGTATCAATGTAAATTTAGTTTATCAGCTGGCTGGTTAGGTACCACAATAAGCTCTCTTGATGCTTGCTTTAGTATCCGACCGCCATCTGCGGAGATGTCCCAAGATAGTTTTTATAAACGTTTCTTATTATATTCAAGACAGATTCAATCCTCGGAGAAAGCAAAGATTGTACAGAATATATTAGTCACTATGTCCTTGTGACTTTAACTTTGAAGACTATTTTCACTATTTCTATCCACGCCTCGAAATCTGACGGAGCGGTGCTTCTGGTTTCGCCAGACATAAAATTGATGAACATTTCAGTTTAATCAATAGAACTTGCAATCGAGATCTGTGTGAATTTATTGAAGTCCATGTGATTCAAACAAATAGTACTGGCCGCGTATAACAAGAACACACGTTGGATTTGTACGTATATTGCACAGTGCTTTATAAGTAACTTCGTATACGTTTACACGATGTACACGGCATTGTAAACCGAAATGCTTTGGAACAAAGTCGGAAATCGCATAAAGAACCCGCGTCAATCTAGCATAGATTGAAGCGGTAAATATTGGTAGAAAAACCACAATTTCTGTCTTTAGATCGCGTGATACAGCCGCGTTGGTACATTGTGGATAGTATGAAATTTACGTAACACTCTTGAGCTACTAGTTGTGATAATATTAAGAGGGTGTAGAGAAAATATTGAGGAGGAAGTAAACTATACCCATTAATTACATATATACCCTCGTTTATTGACTGTAGGTACCCAAACTGCGTACGATCTAAGAATGGCTCTTGACTCTATTGCTTAATGCTTGCTTGCCATGCTGTCTATTGTTAAATACTTTCTGTGTGTATGTATGTATCGTAACATTACATTATCCCCTTTATCTATACATCTATACAAATATATAGAATTGGAGTGTCTGTTTATAATATTAAAATAACCGCCTTTTTCTAAATGCTTATATGTATGTATACACGGTACATATGTAGGTATACAAAAATAACACTTTTTACAATTTTTGTCTGTCTGTTTGTTCCGGCTAATCTCTGGAACGGTTGCACCGTTTTGAGGGGATTTTCATTGACAGATAGCTGAAGTAGTAAGGAGTAAATCAGGCTTCTTTAATTTTAAAAAAACTTTTGAGTCCCATGCGAACAAAGTCGCAGTTTTTAATAATCAATATTACCATCGTCATCATCAACCCATTCCTCATTCTCTTCTCAGAATAATGAAGGTTCTGAATAAGGCCTTTTTTATTTATTTCCTTATTATGACTACAATAGTTACATACTTAGTATGTAAATTGATAAACAAATGACAAACTTGTAACTTAATCCCGTTCAACGACTGTACCAAATGTGGCGCATGAAGTTATTTATTAACAAAAATCTTATCTACAGGCATGTCGGGTGGCCGTAAAGAAACTTTTTATGTACATCATCGGGAAGTTCGAGTCGCCGGAAGTATAAGTTTCCCTCGTAAATCGTTGGCCGGCTGTACCTACAGTTCGGGCGCGCACACGCTCGACTAGACTGGATTGTTTTGTCTTAACTATTTCTAGAACCTTCTACTATTACGTAAAGTTAAAAAGCCGAACTTTATAGAAAGTTACTCTGCAAATACTGTTACGTCATGCCAAAGAGTTAAAACACTTATTATATCGTAAAGTTAAATCATCGGTCATGAATAACAGCGTAGCCAGTACGAGAAATGTTTTGCGACCTCAACCCGCACCCGCGTTGATATTAGGAGAAAAGCACCTCATGCCCATGTCCAACAGTTATGGCTCTCTGTTCATTGCTGAACATCCTCGTATTACAGCAATAAACGGAGACGGCCCGATAATAATAAAATTATTAATAAGAACAATACTTGATAATAAGAAAATTGAAAGCTCGTGCCTGTTATCATCATCAATATTCTTTAACCTTATCAGAAGAAATTAGAACTATTAAAACATTTGATTTAAAATTGTTATCGGTCAACACATTTTCAGTCAACATGTCATGTGCTCTATTATATTTCTGAAGTAGGTACTAATGGTACTCTATTGTGATGTAAAGTCCCTAACTAGGCAGAATCAGAAAGCACCATGTGTCAAATATTTCTATGTTTAAAAGACCTCTACTTTTACTCAACTGTTTTCTTCACTTTTTAGGATTTGCAGCGATTAGTGTAGAATATGTTAATATGAACAAGCACGGTCGTTAGTCTGCTTAGAGGTTTATTTATGTTTGTGGATTTCCAGCCTTCTATAAAGTTGGAGAGATTATGGCGGGCCGTAAAGGCCGTCAAATTTTTTCATCAAACCGTTAAAAGATAATTTTGATGAGTGCTTGTTTATCGCCCTTGGGAGTAAATTGGCCATGGTGGATGTTTTTGGTTTGCGAATATTAAATGACCTAGCCGCTTGCTACGGACGTTGTACTAAAGTCCTGCTTGCACGGAAAGCTTCCTATTAGTTTTGCTACAAATAATATTTTCGACATCATCAAAGTATAAACCACACTTTTGTTAGTAACAAAAAGTGATGATTAGTCTTAAGATGCACATTTATTTAAGAGTCTGGAAACCCTGGGCGTCCAGAATGGGAAACTAAATTATAAGTCGCTAGGCTTTCACTGCTAGTTCTTTTGCCTCCAAATCTTTTACCAATTCCTAATTAACCTTAGAAATTCTGTTATCGCAGATATAGCCTATGAAGGGTCACCGCTTCAACTGAATTTTCATCATTGTGCAATTACCTGTAGCATGTACCAAGCCCATATAGGCTAGACATGCAGTTTTTATTCAAAACATACCGCATGCATGGTTTCCAAGGGTACCAAATATGGGAATATGGGAATATTCGGTGCCATGAAATACCAAGACCGATTGATTGCGGAACTTAATCCTGTCTAAAAAAAAATTGAAATAAGTTTTCCACGGAAATACCAGCAGATAGCTCTCGACATCCAGTTGTGTCGTGCAAAAATTCTTTATCATCTCGACTTTATACCCTGCAGTTTAAAAATGAGAATTTTGAGCAAGACTAATGTGTGTCCATTACGTTAGACGAGATGATTTATAACATTGCAGTATTTTGAGCTTGAGTTTTGCTCGTGCTTTTAAGAAATTCCGTGCTATGCATTTATATCTGAATTCAACGTAACTAATCTTGTCTGAATTATAAATCGGCTACATGTGAGATATGAAAAGGAAAGTGTTCATTTTCCTCATAGCATAAAAGAAGAATACAAATGTTGATGGATGCAGGTGCCAAGAGAGATTTATATTTGTTTATTTATCTTGACCAATTAAATCAGATAAAGGCTGATAGATGAGTAAGATGTCTACCTATCCTACCCCGTAAGGGAGTACCTAAATGTATAAGAAAAAAAATTGTGATAGCATGGTTTCTAGAGCTTTGCAGAACATTATTTCAGCTCTGTAAATTTATATTGGTTTAGGGTTTTGTCTCTGAAATAGAAAAGGTAGTAAAGATCGCTTGCCTACATATGTATACCTACCTACTAGAATTTGTGTACGAAAAATCGAATCGAATCTAAACGTTCGTTATTAAAAAAGTTTAATCATAAAAGCGATGGAACACCGGTGCATACATTTTTGCTATTAAGAACCAAAATTTGTTTGAATATATCGGTTTTAAATTAATGGCAACCGGATAGATTAAAAGTGTATTTAATTGTCAGTGGTAATACATTACTTTGAGATAGGTATTTTGTGGAAAATCGGATTTATTTAAAATTTAAGAGAAAATATCTTACACGGAACTAAGTAGAGTGGCGACTATGGTGATATTTATTTATTGTAAGTACATGTATTTCCCATTTAGAGGAGCGTCGTAAATCTCACGACGCGTCGTACTGTTTACTGACTATCGCCGAATCGCTTTTATAGCGGCCATCTGCATTGCTTTAAGAATGTTATTTATGTGATCCGCGTTGAGAATGAGTCTACAATGAAGAAACAGACAGCCATACACACAAACAAAGTACTATTTATTGCACACTTAAACATATTACTAAAAATTTAGCTTTATTAGTTAGTCATTAGCCGAGCTTATCTCTCAAGTTACCATTTCTTCCTGATAACTTGATCGGTGTCACAAGATGGAATAACCACTGGAATAGCAGCTGGCTAGTGTGAAAACATTTTTATTTTTTATTCGTACCATAAATGAAGGTGGCATTGTCCTTCCGTATTTTCTACTTCCAAATTTACAAAAAATACATCTGTAAATGAAGATTCATGAAAATAGAGATTCAAGTTGTACGCAGCCTTTGAAAATGTATTAAATGTTCATTTTTGTAAATTTATAAATAAGTAACATAACACTCGTGTCGCCATTATTACTTTAATAAAAAAATAAATAAAGTTTTATTTTAGAAGATTTTAAGCTTAGAATAAATCGTGAATTCATAGTTTCATAATTGACACGTGGATCACTTTAATTACATGATCACAACATACCTACATAATAATAATAAATAATAATAATCGACCCATTATAATTCCACTGCTGGAATATGGGTCTCCTCTCATATTGAGAGGATCAAGGCCATAGTCTGCCACGGTGGCCAAGTGAGGGTTGGCAGACTACCTACATACCTACATATCTACTTCTAAAAGATCGTATTTAATGTAGTCACAACAACCAATGTAGGTACTTATATAACTCATGCACGGCCTAAGGCACTGCGCTCTTGGATTTTTGTTTTGCCAGCCCAACTTTTATTATTTTGCATAGCACACAAGAGAGCCATTTTGGAATGTTTTAATGGGGCATCAGATGAATGTGGGCCCTAAACAACCATCCTTCCTTTTGCTTTAGTAAAGTGTTGCAAGTAAAAATTTTATACAACTTGGCATAATTCTTTTTAAACAATGCCGCCAAATTTAAAATAATATACCTCATTGTTTACCGCACCATGTTGTCAGCTCAGTGTCAACGACAAGACGAAATTTTGAGGTTATTTGTGTAACATTATTTATAAGTTATATTTTTGTCAACGACTTACTATACGATTTTTGGTTGCAAAACTAAAAGAAATTTTAATTACTAAATTTTGAAAATCGATCTACCAGTCTACCGGTTTCGTATAGGTACTTGTTATTATTAATTTATGTTCCGTTTCACGCTAAAGATCAGACAAAAAGCAAATAAGGTAACACACAATATCACATCCAGTAATCCCTGAAGAGGTAGGCAGAGGAGTGAAGTATACTTTCACGTTTCACTAGTTGTTGTTTAAGTCCCGTTTTGGAATAGTGGGTGAGCGTCTTGCCATAGGTATACCAGGCACAAGACCAGATTTCCTGCTAAGCTAGAAATTATAGGTTGGAAAAATCTTTTAGTATCCGACTCAGTGGTGCAACCAAGACCTCTTAATTAGCAGCCGCGACTGCAATTACTGAGTGAGCAGTGAATCAGTAAGGGAACAGTAATAACATGTGGCCTAGGATTCAAGCTCAAGGGACCAGAGTTTAGGTCCTGGTACGCTCCTCCTCCATTAAAAAATGATGTGCATTATTATGAACGTTAAAAAGCTTAAGAGCAAAAAGGCAACATTTACTTTCATAAAGCCTTCCCGCTACGTTAAACAAAACACGCTAAAGCTACGTTTTCTTTATTTCATAATTTTCTCTAATAAATAAATAAATAAATAATGTTATTTAATGTGTGTGAAACTGGCAACGCGCGTAACAGTTGTTTAAAATGTCGATGATTTATAATTAATATTATTCTAATTATTTATAGTATTCTATTACTATGTTACTATTAATTTCACTTAATACAGCTCAGTGTTGCAATATAAATATTTAAATTACGTCAAAATTGCATTTAAAACGTGTTACTATAAACGTTGTACATTAATCTTTCTAAACGGTATCTTTCCAACTTTTACTGCTTCGAAACGATAACAAAAAAACCAAACCAAAATCACTTTTTACAATGTTATCTAAGTTTAAAATCTCGTTCGGATGTTAGCGGTGAAGGAAACAAAAGGGAAAGGCGCTGAATCATTAATCTGTGTCAACAGAGCGTCGAATCTGTAATTAAGAAGTTTATCAAAAAGCAAAAAAATCATGGGGATCCCTCGACCTAAATATTACTGGGCGATGTAGGGCGCTATTATCCGCGGGCGGATTCCAAGCTGACGCCACTCCGATGCTTCGAAATAAAGAAATTTATGTAGGTACTCGTATACCCAATACGTAATTAGCTGCTCATCCGCTTAATGAACTTAACTAGTGAAGCGGAGATTGTGGATTCGATTTTCAACTGATCGAATACTTGTGTTATTAATAGGTTGTATTTCGTCTCAAGCTACGAATAGGAATTACAAGTCAGAAAAAACCCATTATATCAAGACCTAGGGATTGAACCCAGAGCCTCTCAATTAGCAGCGCGTTTGCAACTCGACTAACGAGACAGCCATCAATTTAGTTAATTGCATATATTTAAAGCATATATTTTGGTTGTCAGCAATTTGTATGGTATCTGGTATGATGTATCGATAAAGTAGTCCCTGATATGATATTCAATATTAACGGTAATAATCATGATAAATTCAGATATTTTCAGAAATGAACCTGTTATTACGAGACTAAAATAAGTACTTAGTCTTATGTGAATCCAAAAATTATGACATCTAAGCTAAAAACATCCTTTTTCGCTTAGAAAGAGAACACAGCAAAAACAGACGTTATTTTAATTTTCTTCTCCAGTTGTGATGAATGAAGAGAAAATAAAAATTCGATACGGCCCTCTTACGCACGATATTACATTTCCCTTTGTAATGCCCGAGATGAGCTTGTTAGGAGTAAATTATATTAAAACGAGCTAATACGGGGCACTTCTTTAAACTTTTCTTCTCGGAAAATGACACTGCGTTATGCGTGAAACGTCGCTAACATCACCAATAAAATAATGAAAATTTTTATATGATAAAAATAGGTGGTAATAAGAATTTTTATTATTATTGCCTTATTCTCAGCCCAAGTCTCGTACGAGAAAAACAGAGAGCACTGAATGCCTAATAATTCCAAGATCTGACTTGCTTCATACACGCACGCCCGTTCTAAGACTTCTGATTCCTCAGAGAAAGCAAAAGGAGAAAATAAAAAAAATCGTGACTTTTCTCTAATTATATCTTGCTGATGGTACAAATATGCATATTTCGCTTACAGCTGATATGAAATAGTTAAAATAAAAATCAAAAATTTAACTACAATGTTTTAATTCTTATCTCAAATTATAACCAGCCAGTTACAAGAATACAGCAATAGAATAATGACAGATCCATATTTATTTTGGAGTTCATAACCTGACATCTGTCATGTTAGGACTGTATATGGCAAGTCTATGCTTTATAAACATCTGTGTGTTTATAATTAATCTTCTTGTCTAAGCCCAGCAACTGGCGTATGATAAATGCCGGTAAACGCTTATGTCGCCAACGAGTAGGCAGAGGCGTGTGGTTGGCTTTCTGGAGCTTATCTGCTACATATTGCTCTGCTGAGAACTCGTTGGCCTTCTTGACTAGGGCCAGTAGTTCGTTCTGAAAGATCTTCTCTTTCTTTATGCGACGATTCTTCTTTATCTATAAGAGATATAAGTAAATGTTTATAATTTATCATTTAATATTTAAATAAGTATACATAATCTGTGCTGAAAAACTTATAAAATTACCATCTAGCCTTTAAAAAGCCATTGATATGATGTAAAGAGTCCTAGTTTATATATGTAAAAACACACATACTGATAAGGAGTTCCACCTCTTAATGGTCCACTTATGAAACTCGTTAATCTTGCAATCTACATCATTGATTTTTTTAATACAGCTCAAGCAGATAATTGTATAATTCATTGAAATGACTAATGTGGATTTCAATATACTTGTCTGTTTGTGCATTTATGACCTACATTAACACTTTAAACTAAATTAACACACTAAACTACTAACACTTTAAGGAGTAGTGCTATAGAATTGGGAATATGATTAAACAACCACAAACTCATTATACATTAATCCTAAAGGATGTAGGACATTACATTCAATATGTGAATCGCCAATATATTCAACTGGCCCATTGTTGAGGTGGCAAGTGAGCCTGATTACTGTGCCGAGATTTGATTCTCACCTAGAACTACTATTAACTATTAAATGTCTTGTGAATGTTTCTACACATGATTATATATGTACTGGGTCAATTCTAGTGACCAACAAAATGTATGTGCCCAACAAAATTTATGTCATTTAAGTGTGTACATCTATTATATAAAAATGAATGTTTGTATGTATGTTATCGATTATCTCAAAAACTAC
>DWDT01005122.1:0-10665 GCA_018245595.1 Microceris scylla
GCGGCAACGTGGCGAACTTCCACACAACACGTGTAGTTGTCAAGTTGCAGTTAGTTCAGTGGAATTTTACTGAACAAAGCACCGGATAAGTATAGGTGACAGCGTTATGCCTGCGACATACATTTACACTTTTCCATAACACATACGTTATTGCATATAGGTATATACATTAAACGACAGTAAACAGCATGTGTCAGCTAACTAATATGATTATATGTATGTCTGTCTATGCGGCCAAAATAAGTAGCATGGTAAAGTGTAAATTTTTTGACCAGTAATTTTAGTATTCGATTTCAAAGCGATACTTTCAAAGCAGAAAATAGCGTAATACGACTAATAAATGCAATAATTTGGGCGCGTTCCGATGCTAAAATGCATGCGAAGTTGACGTGCCCCGCGCCAAGTACTGTTGTTTGTTTTAAGTTTGAATGCTCTTGATATAATCCCAACACAAAGGCGGCTGCTTCTCTGACGTACCCACAATGGTTCGGAAGCTATTAATTATTTGTGAGCAGTAACGCCGACAATGGCGCCTGGAACATGAGGCGTTCTGCGCGGAATGAGCTCACATCAGCTGTAACAGCCACTGAATACTGCATTAGGCATTATAGGCAAGGATATGATAAGCTCATCTTCGCGGAATGAAAAAGATAATACAAAGTCGTTGTAATCATGAAAATAGAATTTGAGATTGAGGCTAAATTGTGTCTAAAATAACATCTGTCATCACAGAAAGTTTTCTTAGTAATGAGTAAGTATTACGCGAGATGCTGAACGATAGAAATATCGGGTAATTTGTACAGAGTTACGAATTCCATTTTCGTAACGGGCACCGCTGTGTTTCTCACCAGTAACACATATATGAATGTAGTGATCAAATAATTCAAAGTTATTTCTTAATAACATTATAACTGTAACAACTCGTGTTTATTTACTTACAACCATATAAAAGTCACTAAAAATTGAAACTTATAGGCTAATAAACAAACGCGTACAGGTTTATTAAGATATATATGTGGTGCTAAGCCTGCGCTGTATTAGTACTCAGTAGCGAGCTGCCACCGCCGCATTAAGGAAACCGATTGTGTCGATAAGGGAACGTAATACCACGCCGCCCCACTGTGCCGCTTCACACGCGCTCTTCGCCGGGATGCAACTTAAGTAGGTACACGTCACACTCTTTCAATCTCCAAGACCCTGTTATTTCTCCTGCATCCTGTAGAAGCAATAGTAAGCTAAAGGCAAATTGTTCGATCGGCATCAGTTGTGGAAATTCATCAAAGCGAAAATAATAATGAGCATGTAGCTAGCTATAAGGAGCTGAGCTGATGCCGACGTTAAAGTTTGATTGGTTTTTCACGGCGCCAATAAAACTAAATGCGCTATATATCCGTAACAACCTCTTCCTTTATACATCAACGCGGTTTATCATTCGTTTTATTGATGCACCGGATTACGAGCCGAAAGACGTATTCTCAGAAATACATACTTACGAAAAGTATAATATCACTTAATTATACATGTATCGGCGCCACTCCTTCCGGTCCTGAGCCTTCCGAATCCAGCAGCTTAGGGAATTAGGGGTGGCCTATGTCCAGCAGTGGACATCTAGAGGCTGACGATGATGATGATGATGATACATGTATCTGTGAGTCGGCTTTAAGAATGGATTTGTATAGTTGCCTTAAATGTTGTTCACAATTAACATACTCCTAACAAACACAGTTAAATACCTAACACTCAAAACATTTTATCATTATCTTTAAGTATTTTTATCGTTCCACTTTTGGACACTGGTCTTCTTTGAGAACGACAAAGCATAAGAACTAGCCTTAGTCTCGCCTTGCGTGTTTTCATATGATACTTGTATTTAACAACTATGCCGTAAAAAGAGTTATTTACTGTTAATCTATTGTTATATTGATCGAACTTGAAATCGGCGGTCGCGGCGTACCAGAGTACTGGATTATCACTTCTGTAATATATTATGGCATCGAAAATATTTCTAAAAGTGGTCTAAGGGATAGACGTCATCATCGTCATCATCAACCCATCATCAGCCTACTTCCGTCCACTGCTGGACATAAGCCTCTGCAACGACACGCCACTGAGCTCGGCCTTCATAAAGACGTTCAAAAGTATCAATATTTTTGTAATGTTTAAGATCTAAGCCCGCAGTATCGAACAGGCCTTTGTTTGTATGAAACATACTTACTTAAGGGCGCATTATAGCACTTTTAAAAAACCAAGGAAAAATATCGATAAAACGAGGATGTACAGGCGCTTCGTTATTGCAGTACGCTTCTACGAATATAAAGGCTTCGGCGCTGTAAAATCAATAGACTAAAGCACTTCAGTTCGCCGATAAAACACCGACAGATACCGTAATATTATAGAAGTATAAAATAAACGTATTAAAACTGAACATCTTTATACCAAAATTTAATTATAACTGATTCTGACGCAGTAGTTATAGTTCTTTGAATACTGTAAGGATTCTTTATTCTATTAGTTTCCAAGAACTTATGAGACTCAAGTACCTTACTTATATCTGTATTATGCAAAATGTGAAGTTGTTATTAAGTTTTCCAGCAAACTTTCATATCATTTATTCTTGTAAATTATTAATTTATAAATTATACACTGTTCTAGTTGCTCTACCGCTCACTCGCTAGGTAGGTATACATAAAACAAAAGCTAATCCGATTTCTTATAATAAGAATTATTAATTCTAATCGTTTCACGTGCACGCAGCGTGCACGTAATGATTTAATGATTGACTTTGACGTACATTAACATCGTAGACGGGAGTTGCTCAGAGATAGAACGCTTCGACTCCCCCCGTTGTCTCGTCTCTGAAACAGTTCACCTGTTTTATTAAATAGTTTATATGTTTTATTAATGACATGTTGCTGCAAACCAGCAACATTCCAATGGTTTCTACGCAGACCGCTTCACCTCTCAGAGACTTATGGAGCAGAAGAGTATCCAACTCGTCTCTAAATAAGTGCACTATCCAGAGCGGGTCTCGGAATAAGGTCGATTGAACTCAAATACATTTAAGCTTATAAAGAAGCAAATTTGCGAATTAACTCTAAAATAATTCCATTCCCATTGCGCCCAAATTCAGAGGTATCATACTTATGCGTCTAGCAAGCATCGGAATCTTAGGAGTTGTTGTGTTGAATAGTATGTAGTACTGAAGTCATTTGAAAAACAGAAGTAAGTAGGACACACGGAAGTTGGGAATCCTTATTCAGTCATATTTCTGATTCTACAGATGTAAGTCCAGTTGACTTGAACAGTTTGGGAAAAATGTTGGAAACTCAACAAATCCTTGGATGGCCGCAAATAATCTTATACAGTGTTCCACCGAAAAACATTTTAAGTTTCTCTTAAAACTATTAATTACGTTTCCTTCGGCGGAATAAACAAAACAATTTCAATTCCGACCTGTTACTTGTTTTGAATTAATTCGTCGCTGGATCAACGCTTTCAAATTCCACAATGGTTTTAAGCACTTAACTATATCATAGACAAAAAGAAAAAAGATCATAACTAGGATTATAATTTTGTCAAGCGGTGACATTTCATTAACTGCATTTTACAAATATTTTTAAAAGTTTATGTACACAATCACCGGTATTCTAATCCATCATTCGGATATTTTTAGATGAAGAATGAAAAGAAGATCAAAACTTCTATTCAGCGGATGGGCGTGTGGTGTCAAAGTACTCGTAATAAAATTGTAGAGAACGAAGGAGCAAGCTGTCACAGAGCAACCCGGGGTAGGGCAACGCATGATAGTCAATCGGCTCAGTAAGTACACTTATTATCGTCACTATATCGACCTGTACCGTACCTGGTCGCCTGCTAGACGTAGGTTTTTCACAAGATAAGATACTGGTAGAAAAATAGAGACGAAGGCTTAACGATTCCGTTTCAAATATCTGCGTTCGCCGAGCGGCGCGGCGTCTATACCTCATTATTCCGCAGTTAAAAAGTCATTAATCGTGAGAATGAATGAAGAAGCCGAACAATAGCCACGGCGGCGCAGGGGACCTAAGGAATGGCTCGTAATGAACTTGGACCTCGTAATAGTCCAAGTACTTATATAAAGAAAAAAGGATGATTCTGTGAATAGTTAGTACTATTCAATAGTATTTTACTATGGAAATATAAAATTAAAGCGCACGATCCACAAACAGCTTAATAAAATTCGTTTCGGTCGTAATACAAATTACGAGAACGAAAGACACATATACCTACGTGTATGTACGTGTTCATGTGTCTTTTCACAGAAATATCCACTCAACGTATATTCGAATAAAGAACCTCACACGAGCTGTCAGTTGCTGTTGAAACTGTACGGTTTTTTATGTTATTAAAATGACAAGGACAACCCACTACAAGGTCAATACACCTTACATAAATAAAATGGTATTCCTAAATATACGAAATTTTCATTGTAGAAAATAACTATTTAGGAATTCGGAATATTTTTTTTATTCATTAATTATAGTTTCAAAATTGAAAACATTGGATATTCTTTCTACCTATGTTCACATTACCATTTTACCACCACGTATTTACGGTGAAGGTTAGGAGGTAACAAAGGTAGTGTAGTAGTAATATTTTCGCTCAACAACAACCTATTGTGATTATTTTACTATTCCCTCGTTTTTTTCCTTGAGGAAAAGTATATTTCTGAACCTTCTGGGAATTTATTATTTTTGTAGGTACGGTTCCGATGTGTTCCTTTAAGGCGCATAAAGCATCCCGTAGATACTTGGTCCGCGTGGCAGAATATGGCCTAAACTCTTTATTTTGTGGGTGCAGACACGTTACACGTCTAGTAGCAAAATTATATATAAACAGTAAAATAATAAGATAATGACGGGATTGATAAATGTATGAGATAGGGAAAGCAGTTATACATAACTTGCTGTTCTTAAATATTTCCCGCGGCTTTGCAGCCCACGGCGCTGATCGTTGATCTTACTAGACATGTGAACAACATAAATAGGTACATATGTAGAATTATCCGTCTAATGACATATTTTATTGCTGCTTGTATTGATATCAGATATCTTGTATTGATATCAGTGCCGTACGCGCCAGTCGCCGCGGCGTTAGCTGAGTTCGGTCCATTTCGCGGTTTACGTTGCAGCACAGATTTCCTTTTATTAATTGTATTTTTATTTCTTTTATTAAGTGTTGCTGTGTTATTGTTTTTTTTTTTATTGTTGTATGTTTTGTTGTTTTTTTTTTATTGTTGTCTGTTTTTTTATCTCAAATTGTTGTAAATCACGAATAAAGATTGTTTAATATTATTATTATTATTATAAATTGAGTCTCTTGCATAAAAATCCCATCCGTTTAATTATGTTAAAATTATAATCGTCTCAGATTCGATGTCGATTTTATTTGTTGGTTTCTCGGTTGGTTTTTCAAAGAAACCCTGATATTTTGGGTTTATGTCAGAATCGTACTTAGTTAGAGCTTCCGTGTTTTTGTTTGTCTCAAATTACGAGCTAAGCATAACACAAAATTATTATATATGTACCGACGTATAATAACTCACGTACGTTTTTCGGAATACCCCTACAAGTTTCGGACTAGAGTCAGTCTCCGCCGCAACCTCGCTGCAAACGGAGGGAGCTCATGAGGAAGAACTTCGTACAGGTCAATATCCGTTTTTCATGTCCGTATGCCATGAGGAATGGGCGGGCGCATTGGCTAAAAAATATTAATGTTAAACATAATAAGTAATGCCCTTATACAACCGATCTTGTCTATTTTTCTTAATGTATCAATGTGTACACATACATACTCGTATATAATAAATTAATTAAATTAAATATATAATGGTGTGGACGAAGAGGCGACCGTATATAGTTCACAAATGCTATATCTTTACTCTCAAAATTGCTTCTACCTAGTTTCCAGTAATGTTCGAAATATACGTCATCATCATTATCATCCCACCGTCCACTGCTGGACATAGGCTTCTCCAATAGTATGCCACTGAGCTCGATCTTCAGCTCAAATATACATATTATAAAGAAATATTACCTGTTTGCAGCGATTCAAAGCATAACGCTTTAGTTTCTAAGTTTTGTGCAGAATATTATCATAACATTGTCAAATAGTTCTTTATAAGTCGCATTCTTTTTTATAAGCATGAGGTCCGATACGAAGATCTTCCTTTATTACTTTAGCTGGGTGTATTTCCTTGTTTCAAATAACGATTTGAATCGTCACGGTTTTCTGTTCATTACTTAACCTGTTGGTAACAATGTAGCAATTATGATTTCATTCGCTTGGGCTTCCATTTTAATAATGTCCTCTCATATATTTCAACATCGTTTCTTGGTAGTCACTTAATTTGTTCCATGAACATAGAAATTCTTGGTAGTCCTAAACTAATAATAATAATTTTTCTTTTAATAAATAAATCTGGGCTGCGCGTAGATATATGTACATATATGAAGCGAACATATTATTATTATTAGAGCGAGATAATACGAGTTGGTGCCTGATAACTTTTGCACCAGATTGGCACCAGAAACGACTTCCGTAATCTATACATATAATAAAACTATAAGTGGCTGTCTGTACATGGCAAATTATTTTTAAAATTCATAATGGGGAGCCTTTATTAATTGGGGAGCATTGTTTCATTCAATGCATTCGTTGTCTTTTTGTTTTAATGAACCAAAACCATTCTTTCTATTTAAAAATATTGATAGTAAGACATCCTATAATCAACATTTTAATATCTCGATTCGTTCCATCCATTTATGTACATATATTTTTAAACATAGTCTCTACTCTACTATGTCTACTTCGTCATGCAAGTCCGTCGGTTATAGGTGGGGTGCGACAAATGTAATCAGCCCACTGCAACTACATAGTATATGTAACTTACTAATCCTTTGAGCCATGCCGCTAACATTACATGTCGTTAACTTAAGGGTAAGGGTAGAGTTAAAAATGATCATTTTTGTGCTTTTATTGATCTATAGAATATTAATATTTTTTAATATGACATCCATAAGTTATTATTGCTTTTCATTTTGAAATAATTCTCGATTATGAATTTATTTTGGATACAGTTTATTTTATTGCCCATGACAGTATTAATATTATTGTTGACAATATAAAAACCTATAGCAAACTGAAAAAGTAACTGCTACTTACAAATTCACGATGCACTTCTGTTTTAAACCTTATCAAAACTCAAATGGTTCTAGTTGTTTAATTATTGAAACTTAATTATAAAATACGTTAACATTCATTAAAAGGACACCTTAAAGTTCTTCGTTAAGCAGATGTTGCCGGGCTTTCACCATTATTGGAGATTTATAACTTCGTTATCTTTATTAAACTGGAAATATTAATTTAACATCTAAATGTTGCTCAACTTATTGTAATATATTATATCAAGAATTTTAGCAAGATAACCCAATACGTAGAGTGTACCGCACTTATTTGCCTAGCTCTTCTGGGAATTACAAGTGTGATATTATATTATGTTATAACCTAAACTCTGGTTTTACTAATAAATGTTTCGTGAGTAAATACTCACGAAAACACATGATAATAAATGTACTTAAACACATGATAATAAATGTACTTAAACACATGATAATAAATGTACCGGCGTAACTTACGTGCGTTTTTAGAGTTGGCCCGACTAGTTTCGGACCTGTACGAGGTCCTTCCTCACGAGCTCCCGGCGTTTGCAGCGAGGAAGCGGCGGAGACTAATCCCTAGTATTCAATGCTGAGAATACAATCAGCTATTTACGGATAGCATTAAAAAGACAGCAAAGATATGCATTGATATAACAAGTAGGTACACAAGTAGAATGATTGTTTATTTACAATTTCGTGAGACAAAGAAAATTGACTTCATAAATAAGTCGGGTATTTTGTGACAATATTCATACCGCGTCTATCCTAATCAGAGCAATATCGCAAAGTGGTTTTGTGACAAAGTCCAAAATTTTGAGTGCTGCTAAAAGTAACGCTTTATGAATACGTTATGCGACACTCAAATTAATTTCCACTCCGTCGTTTAAGTGTACACTGATGAAATTTTAAATGCGTATCAGATTTTTAGCCTGAGTCCACTTTAAGGGACTAAACGTAAATTTGAATAATTTCTCAAGTAACTCGAAAACTGCATAAATATTAACTTTGCTCTTATTTGCTGGCGGTGTGAGAGTGCGGAGGGAAACGATGAACTTCAGCTGTTAGACGGTTTAAGTTGTTTCATTGTGGACGTTCGTTCATTGTATTTTCCGTGTACCAGATTGTTAAAATAAAAATCTAAAAGCTCATTGTGCTGAGCAACTCAAGAATTATTTTATTTTTAAAAACTGAACACATCTGCAACCAGAGGTTTGTCAATACCAGCTCCAGCCGTTATGCCAAAAGTCAAAAATGGGTCAAATGTTTGCATAGAAACTTTGGCAGTGTATTTAATTGCCGAAATACAAAGTACTCGTACGTATAAGACTTAAGTATCATAACTTGTCATAATTATATCGTTGCATTACTGCGTATCAATTATTATCAAGTATCAGTTTTTTCATATATTATGCTCATTAAAAAATTGTTAATTTGAGATTACTTAAGGTAACATGCCGTATAAATTCCGAAGCTGTATATACATACATGTGTTACATATATGCGCATAAACATAGACAATCATATCTCAAAATGATTTTTGTGAACTTTTATTCAATTCAATTCAATTCAAATTATTTTATTCATCATAAGGTATATACATACACTCAATGAAAGTCATCATATTAACTATTATTATTAATGAACAGGAGCTCGCATGCCTACTTACTATAATTAAGACCTATTTTTGATTACGTTTCTTACAATAGCAGCTGAAATAAACGTACAAGAAAGAGAGAAGCATTAAAGCATTCGTCATAAATCCGTCAGCGTTCATAGCTTCCGGTCGCTCAGTAGGTATCAGTCAGTCACTTGCAACAAGAAAATGCTTGTCTATGGACGGAGCTTAAAAACGAGGAAATAACAGCGTGCCAGTATTCCTAAAATTGAATTTAAACATCCTTTAGCTTTTATATAACTTGAAATAGACATTGGATTTGATATTTCTCGGATTCCAAGTTACTTAATTTTGCTAGATATTATATCGATGGTTAATGTTTTTTTATTACACAGTGGCAAATAACTTTGTATACGAAAATGTGATGAATATCATGAAAATAAAAATAACCAACATAAATGAAGTAAGCAAATTTTGCATGACAGGATGGATGGGATAAATATTTATTTATATAAATTAAGATGTGCCTACCCCAACTTTACAACATCACGTGAGTTAAAATAAAATATTAACACGTGGGTGGGCTGGTAGAAAATGCCACTTGGCATTAAGTCCCCCTTTGTTACAAGTAATAAAGGATAAAATTAACAAATCCAACTTAAAGTCCTTATAACAATCAGAGTCTTTCTAAATCAATTTTTGTATAACTATTAGCGACTGCAATCCGTTTTTGGAAAATTTATCCAGTGATGCGTTACAGCCATTCTCACGCAAGCGAGATAGATTATACAAAGGAAATAGAGTGTCGTGCGCGTGCGCGCGTGTATGTGTGTGTGTGCGTGCTTGCGTGCTTGCGTGTGTGTGTGATATTATTACTTCGACAAATTGAAAAGATGATTATAGTAATTGGCTCTTTTTGATTGTTTCAGAACTGCACGCAGTGAGGATTACGAAAATAGTTGTACCAGAAATCATTCAATATGGAGTTCAGGACGCAGTTATATTAGATTGTGATTACGTACTCGGAAATAACACAGTCGGTTTGGTGATTAAATGGTTCTTCCAGAGTAATATTAGGCCAGTGTATCAATGGATAGTGCATCAGAAGCCTCAAGATATAGGCATTCTAAGGAACAGAGTCGACCTCACGTACCGAGCTAGCGACGATCCACTTAAAATGTACAGAGCGATGCGTATAGTGAAGATTAACACTGACATATCGGGCAACTACACATGTGTGGTGTCAACATTCATGGACGAGGATTCAAGAACGAAACCGTTGATCGTTTTCGGTAAGTGGAACGAGATTTTCAGATGATTCATATTTTTCATTGCCAATCTAAACCACGAATCAAACAAAACCTTTGCTGATTGACATGTTAACTAGTCATGAATGACCATTGTCCAGTACCGACCAGCAAATAAGGTCTGGTATAAATAGTATATAGTAAATCTTAGTTACAACGACAAATACGTCTTGCGAGAGTATTATTCACATGGATATAAAAGTATAACATGACGACATTGGGTTAAATAGGGCATATTTTATTCATTGCCAACGAGCTCGGGTGAACAGTTGGGCAAAATCTATAATGCGAATATTAAACTTAATTTCACAGAACCCTACAAACCCTTGGTGTATTGGTAGAAACAATATTTTTTTTTTCAACCCATTAGAAATCCACTGCTGGAATACGGGTCTCCCCTCGTAATGAGAGGGTGGAGAAACATTTACGTGTATGTATTCATTTTAATGGTTATTATATTGTGATTATTGAAGTGAAACTTCTTTATCGGGGTTGGAAAAAAATTTAGTGTAACATTTTTTCGTTACGCGCCATCTTTTTTTTC
>DWDT01005123.1:0-10664 GCA_018245595.1 Microceris scylla
TTTCATAATAATCGGTACAGTAGTTTTTGAGATAATCAATAACATACATACAAACATTCATTTTTATATAATAGATACTTTTTGCCTGTCATATATCCTGCCTTTGCATATATCAATACGCTTTTTTGTCTTAAATAGCATAGTAGGTAAAATACCTTACATGAGGGGAACGCCGTGGTGGTTGTTGTATCCAAATTGCTTGCAGTACTTAGACTCGGAATATCCTTCCCTGCAGCCCTGTTCAAGGCTTTCAGTAACGGGAAGGTTTCCCCGTGACAAATGCCATGAAAGTCGTCAGTTTCTATGCTCCATATCATTATACCAGCTATACCAAAGTTGAAACCGTAGTCTAGTTTCTCCACTAAGGAATTGACTGTGTCGTAGGACACCCAGTTTCTTCCCTGCACTGCGTAAGGTACCCTTGCAAGATCGTCAAAGCGTACAGTCCAGGATTCTGTACGTAATTTTGAACAAAACTGGAAAAAAAATGTTGAGGAAAATCTTTCAATTTTGATCACATTTCTTGTTGTTTTCATTTTTTCAACAACATTTTGTTTCTGAGCTATGTATGCCTCTTTTTCGGAGCTGCTTCAGCGAAAGAGATTGTTTATAAGATTTTTTTTTCTATGGATTTAAATTGTTTATTGAATTTTTTACAGCTGTCAAATGAAGCTTCTAACAATCACTATAGTATAAACAGCTTGTCTTTTTGTCAGCTTATGCAATAAATATAAAAAATAAACATTATAATTTGTAGGTATTTGAGAATACGTATATAATGTTTGTTACAAAACTTTAAAATAATATTATGATAAATAATAATATAATCGATCCATTTATCATTCCAGTTGATAGTCTCTCGCGGTGGCAAAGTGCTGGTTGGTACACTTCACAAATCTTAGAATTTATTTTATAAATTCTAAAGTATGCAGGTTTCCTCACGATGTTTTTCTTTACCGTTAACAAAAAACGCACTTTTGTAAAGAGTTGGGTGCCATGGATTCGAACCCAGCTCACCCGGAGTGAGAGGCTGAATTCTTAACCACTAGGTTATCATTGCTATAAACCAATATGTTTTTCTTCATTCTTTAATTGTCCGAGTATGTTAGTTTATCATGAGGGCATTTCCGAAGGAATTCAAAAAATGTCTATAAAAAGGCACATTTTCCCAAGTTACTTAGGTATCATATAAGTTAACTCCACTGGAATGAAATTGGCGAATCGATTAAAGTATTTAATTTGAGTGACGTAAGTCATGAAAACATTAATGATATGTATCTACGTATCATATTGCTTTAAGGTTATCGAAGCTTGATCAATTGTTATAAGGAGTTTCGGAAGAGTTGTACAATGAAAACAACTTCGTAACATAGCTAGCAGCGAAACAAGCCGTCATTTCACTCTATGTAGTCTTGCGGTAGATCTGAGCTCCTAAATCTGTTATTCTGACGACAAAGTTACAAGTCCAAGTTAACTTTTATTACCAGCTCTTAGGCAAAGGTTAACACGAATTTAACTCGGTGTCTTGCGATAAAAGTTTTTATTCGTGAGGACAAAGAACTTGACGGTTCCTAATCGAATTTAAAAATTGTTTCCTGTAGTGTTCTGCGCATATTTATATAAGGAAAATACTTAAATTCTATAGTATACATATTTGATGGAAATCCAAAATTATTTATTATTTTTATTCTGTTTTCAACATCATCATGACCCATTTTATCGATTCACTGTCAGAGATGGGTCTACTCTCAGATTGAAAAGTATTAAGAACCAGTATGAAACTATTCTTTTCCACAAAAGGTAAGGAAACTAAAGGCTAAGATTTGTTCTTTAACTAAAAAATAATTTTAAATCTAACAAGCTTACTTCATTGTATCCAATCATTCCATTTGTAACTGTGAAAGGTCCCGCGATACCAGCACCGGCAGATGGTGCTCGTACTCCGTTTACGTTAGGATCACTAAGCGTAAAAGTACGACCATACAACGGGAGACCAAGTATTAACTTATTTGGAGGACAACCTGGAAATGGAATGAGAGAGTTAGTAATATATTTTGATGTTGAGATATTTCATGGAAATATAAATATTTATCTATGTATAGCCTCAAATAAGTTAGCTGGATTGTTAGCATACATTTTAGTGTTAGTAAATGTGTATGCAATAGATGTTATATATACTATACGCTGGTTCTTCAGTACCATTCTAAACATACACATTTAAATTTTCATTTTACTAGAGGTTGAAATATTTTTGTGATAAAATGATCACCACATGAAATGAACTCTTTATGTCTTTAGCAATGATATTAAATTATTATATTATCATCATCATCATCAGGCTATCTCAGTAGACTTGGGCTCCTGAGATGGTGGTAAGAACCCCTTTCACCTTTTATATTATCAGTCCTTGAATAAGCCTACTTTGATTAGTTTAGATTACGTCACTAAAATTTCCTCAATTCGAAAATATGGTAAAAGTAGAAGGGGCCCGTCATTTTAACAAAATACTTTATAAGTAGGTACGAGTACCTCTAAGATAGGCGTTGTGTAATCATCTTGTGATCAAGAAGATCGTTTGACACTTCATTTAACAAAATCCACAAACCCTGCACACAGGCTGATTGCAACGAGGGAATAGGAAAAAGGATACCCACGCGCCAAAATCAATGTCGGCTCTTTGTAGTCGCAAAGGAACAGACATGTTCTTAATAAAAAAATATAATATTCTGTATTCAAGGTCGGTATATCATTAGTAATTTTGTTAAACGTTTAGGTCTAAGAGTTTATGATCAAGCTATGACGTCTATGCCTAGCAATGACGAGATTAAGCTGAGGATGATGATGATGGTAATGATTTGGAACAATGTTCTAAATATATTGTGCTACCAGATTTATAATATCTTGAGATATCAAAACCCATGTACTTATGTACCCATCTATTAATGTAATAAGATTGGAACGTTATGAACAGTTTCTAAACTTTTAAGCAATATTAACAACTATTGGAGCAAGCATTGTTTTACGTGGATTAAAATAAACACTTTAAAAATTGTTTTAGTCATAAAACTTTGTTAAATGTACACGTCAAATTTTTATTTTTATTTTTTGTTTATTTTTTTTTTTCAACCCATTACAATTTCACTGCTGGAATACGGGTCTCCTCTCATATTGAGAGGGTTAAGGCCATAGTCTGCCACGCTGGCCAGGTGTGGGTTGACAGACAGACACTCGTCAAATGCTTTTCTTTTAATATAGCTAAATTTTCTAAATGTGATCGTTATTCGTCCTAATGAATAATTTTGTTGAAAATTGGTGTCTATAATAATTGTGGTGTTCAATTACTAAATATTCTAAATACATTAACGTTACTTAATGGAAATATATCACTTTGATGAAATTGTGGTCAGGCTTAGATAAGTCCGTAGAACAATAAATCCATTTAACCGGCTATTTATTCGCAAACATTTGCTCTACTCTCAAACACCTTGGTGGCTGAAAACACAATTCCTGCCTTGCGAATACTACTTAATCCTATTTGAATGTGTCCTCAGGCCTCTCTCGTAATTATTGGAACAGCATTTAATATTATTAGTTTAGTTTGGGTTGTCTTGTCCTTGTTGCTTGAAGTCCGATTTGCCGTTGAATGGCATCAATTGAATGAATTCTCTTTATTAAAAATCTCAATTGGTTGCTTTGGAACACTTTAATAGATTTAATAGATTTGCTTATTTCTTGAAATAAAAGAGAAACATCTAAAAATCAGATTTGAATCGAGCCGTCATTGTATTATTTTTGTAATTGCAACATCTCCGTATTAAAAAGGTACGTATTTATTTCTCTAAACTTTTCAACTAATTTCCTTTGCCAAAAAAGCACATTTTTTGGACTTGAATACAGGTTCTGAAACATTCTTTAGACGTCTGGGTGCAATTTTAAATTAAAAGACGTTTCAGATATTAAGAAAAGAGATTAGAGAGATGAAGAAATTAATGAGAAAACGCATTTTATGACAGTAAATGTACCAAGGATAATGGGGTGCAAATACGTCCTTGAGGACGAAAACGATTCTGTTTATAATCAAGTTTATACCAGGTCTGGAATATAGTTCAATTAATTGGAGTGACTGTCACTGAGAGAGTGATTTGCAGGACAGTTCAAAAATTTTGTGGTAGTCTCTAATGGGTGTACTTTAAATGATTTTTTTCAAACCTTGATCTAGCCAGTACTTCAAAGCAACGTCAACGGTGTAGAGAGATTCCGCAATCTGACCTTCATCTCCTTCGCCCTTGTGCAAGGGGGAATTGTGCCCCGTCACAGAATCCCAAGCACCGTACATATCATAAGTCATGATGTTTATGAAGTCGAGGTATCTAAAAAGTTTTGAGGTTATTTGCTGTTTCGAGGAAGATACTTTTTTTCAAGACAATAAACTGTAATGACCATTAAGCAATTTTAAGTAAGCACTCTTCACTTAGTTTTGTGAAAAATATCTGATTACTGTCTTTTTTATTGAATGATAAATGAAAACTAACTTAGAAATAGTCGGGATATCGTATGAAATAGAAGCCATTTCCTCAACAGCCGAAACTGCAGCTGTAACTAACAGGCCAAGGGGTTCAAATGCCTCCTTCAATTCTTTAAGAAGCAAAGTGAAGTTATTTATGTCAGCTGCACCATGGACCGTATCTCTGCGGTTCGGATACTCCCAGTCGACATCTAAACCATCGAACCCGTGAGTCAGAATCATGTTCAAAGCACTGTCAATAAAATTTTTCCGTAATGCAGGATTTGCTGCCATCTGGAAGAATAATTTACATTTAATTGTCGGTTTTTACATGCTTACAAAACCTAATCAGGAACCAACATCAACCCGTTTTCTAATTTTGTTCAAGGTTCCTATTATATTTATGCATAAAAAGCATTTAATAAATTACACTCACTGTTGAATACTTAGCTGATCCTTCATTCCATCCGCCAACAGCCAAGATTGTTTTTAATTTAGGATTCTGTTGCTTGAGTGCATTAAATTTACCGAAATTGTCTGCAATTAATTTTAATTCGTATTATAATCTCTTGTAGTACAAATAACTGGTGGCTATTTTGTTAGTCTCAAAGACCCTAAGTATTTTATAAAATATTACAAAAGGCAAAAATATTTCAAAAAATTAATAAGACAAAGATCTTACGTACTTCTTCCCCAATTATCTGGTAGGTCTAAGTATGGGTCTAGAGATATGACTGTTCCTTGGTGGTTTATTCCCACAAAAGTGTACACTAAGTGAGTGCAGAGATCGGTGTCAATATTGTCCACATCAAACTTTCCCAAGCCATGTCTATATGTTGCCCAAGTCCCGTAATAGCAAAATATGACTTCTGGAAATTGAATAGTTAATTTTAGTTTTTAACTGTGTAATTAATTTTAATATTTTATCTATATGTATGTTTGCCATTAATAGAAACATTTCTGTTACTCTTGCAAAAATACATTCTATAATAAATTTTCAAAACGGAATAATGAACTTTCCACGTTTTTACCTATTCCTATTTCAACGTGATTTCTTTTTGCACATGCTTTTGATCTTTGTTATCCATCTCTTTCGTCTCAAAGGATTAAATGTTGGTTATGTTTTCATTATTTGCCATTTAACCGTTAATAAAATACACACATTAAGACATTACTTTAATTCTATATTGTACTCACTTTCATCTGCCATAACGATGTTAAAACTCCCCAAACATAATATAAGCACGGGCAGAAATAATATCATTTTGATATCATACGTGTAAATTTTAAGCAATTCATATAACCATGATGGAATTGGCAATAGAGATATACGAGCATACTTTATAAATACTTCTTTATCAATAAAGACATCAACGTTATCTGAAGTAATTCGCAGTTGAGAATTGATAATGGTACTCGTCTATAGGCATTTGGAACTTATGCTATTATTTACCTCGGCGAAGTCACGCCTGACTTCGATTTCTGTACTTAAATATTTAGTACAGTACTTTTGAATGTTTATATGCTTTACTTTTAACAGACATTTATAGAAGGCATCACCTGAATTTCCATGGCCAGATATAACCTTAAAATCTGAAATCAAGTAGTGGGCATTAAATTATGTAAATATTAAATAACATATACAATTTAAGTACGCCTACAAAATATGTTTTGTAGGAGTTTAGCGAATTCTTTTAATGGGTCAGTGATGTAGTGTGAAGCAGAAAACATATTTTTTAGACATTCGAATATTTTTTTACCACATTTATGGAATATATTAATAAACTACTGGTCAGTAGTTAACATTTCGTGGTATTTTATACCGACAAAAATTTGTTTTTCTAAATACTCGCCGGCCTACTTGTATAGCCCATGTTATACCTGTGAAATTTATAATTTTTGGGCAGTTTAATTCGCATATAAGACACAAACAATACTTTCACAATTATTGTTGTTAGAATTTATATAAAGATTTTAAATGCGTTGCCACTCCTGTGATATAAATTGGACCCATGTTCCTAGCATATTTTGTAATAGAAGAAACAAGCATGATCTGTGTTGTACCTGTTTGATGTCAACGTGTTCGAGAATTCTGTTAAAATATGCGTAATAACTCTTGCTTTTGATTTAATCTGCTAATAGGACATCCGCAATTTCTTATCTTAAAATCAAAAAGAACTTGCGTATTTTAAAATCAAATATGTATAACAACATAACGCGTATTTTGTTAATATTTTGTAAAAAATATACGTTTAATGCTTCGATGAAATAAAACATCACAAGAAATATTCAATATTATAAAGTAAGGGGTGGACATAAAATGTAACAATGTACCGGTTGGATAAACCGGATTTTTTTGTATGAGAGAACCAGAATGAAGTTCTTCAAAAACTGTGCACGGCTAGCCGGTGCGACCTTTTATGTGAAAAATATGTTAGTACTACGGGCGCGGCACAGAAGTTTCAAAGGCTTATTTTAGATCTTTTATACAAGATATATGATGCAATACAAAAGTGTGTATATTTATTTACAGTTTTAAAGAAATTATTAAATGTCAAGACCGTATGTTTCATTGTCTGTACAAACCCTTAAAATGCCATCATTTAATGCCAATGGCCATGAATCTAATAAAACGTTTTCTTGAATTAGGTAATCATTTAATTAATTTGAAAGATATGATGACGTGTGCCAATAGGCAAGTATTAGCACAACAACGTAAACAATGAATTACTAATTTATTTAGAAATGAATAAAATAGAGCAAAAATTATCGCAATATAAAACTTGGAAAATCCCCTCCGCCCTCCTCACTCCCTAGTTCGCTTTCAAAAAGTCTGCTACTGCTATTCATATTATTATATCTATCACAATGCATAAAAAACGAAACAGATAGTTTTTTTTTAAGTGAATGAGGAAGGTACGTTAATATTCATTGAGAACCGTTCCGCTTGAGTTGCTCTAGGTCGTGGTTTACCTATTACCTTACACTCTGTAGTAAACTCAATTTATTTACATTCACAGTTAGTTGCATCTTAAACAAAATCTCGCAAAAAAACCTTGTACATTTTTAACAGTTTGTTTCTAGTTCCTGGCTATATCGATCTTGACTTAACTTTCTTTAGTAAGCAGAGAAGTCTGTAAGATAACAATATCTTACAGACTTCTCTGTTTTCTAATGAAAGTCATGTAATAATACATACTCGTAACTTCATGCCTGTAATCCCCGAAGAGGTAGGCAGAGGAAGGCAGAACACTTCCAAGCTTCACCGGTTACGTTTACGTCCCACTATGGAATAGGTGGTGAGCCTCTTGCCATGAATCGGGCACATATCCAGACTCCAAACCACTACTAGAAAATCTAAATTAGAAAATTTTGTAGTGTTCGACCCGGCAACCGAACCCGGGAACTCCCGATCGGCAGTCGCACTTGCAACCAACACGACCAACGAGGCAGTCGAGGCAGTACATACTCACTTTTCTAAAATTATTTTGAGTTCAGTTTGTTGGTCAATTTTGTTGGTTTTTCAACCATCACTTATATCTTGGTTGCCTTTTAATCTTCACTAACATCAACATAATTATATCATGATATGGCATAGTTGTTTAAGTAATAACAGGAAAATGATTTTTTACTGAGCACATAAATCACACACATAAAGTTACACACAAACTGTCGTTTTCGCCGCCGACTGTTGTATTAACGTTACGATTGCGTTCATAATTTCTTTGTTGTTTGTTGATTTAATTGTCTGTAGTAGCCTATAAGTGTTTAATTGGAAAGATGGTAAAAAGGTTTTGGCCCTTTTTTCCTCCAACGTTTATTGTAACTCAGAATAAATACTACAGAAAAAATAATTCAAATTTCAGGTTAGAGATTTCTGTTGTTTTTCGCTGGGTTCTCTCGTTGACTATCCACTGACTGCCTTTGTACATCTTGACATTTATAATGAGCATTGAGTATAAGTCATTTTTATCAAGACAATGTTAGCTGTACTCATAAATGTCTAGCTGTGTGTTTATCATCATCTTCTTCAGTAACACTTTTATCGTTTCACCGGTGTACAATAGTCTTCTATAAGAGTTCACTCACCTTAGAGAACATTATGGAAGATAATAAATATTTATTAGAGAACATTATAGAGGACTCTTTAAGATGTGGCGATTTCTGCAAAATATTTAGCACGATACAGAGAGGGATAGTAATGTTTAAAATATTTGTCTATCGAATAATAACTTCACTTACTCTGTTTTTTGCATACCACATTGAAAATCCTCATCCGGAGATATTACTGTGTAGGTATATCGTAGGTCATCGAAAAATTCTCGTCGTCCGTTACAAGAGACAAAATACTATAATTCAGAATGCAATAGCGATCCACGTCCACGTCAATACGGGTAACAAAGGACATTGTAACTCACACGAAATCCATTTAGCCTTACCACGACCTAAATGAAAAAATGGATAAAGAACGCGGGAAAACGCGAGTTGGATTCGTGTTACACTAGTTCTGTATATTTCATTGCTTAGGTGCGTTTTTTAATATATGAAAAGAATAGTTTTCTGTACGCAGTGTATACCTATATTATTTCATTATACTATGTATTTTTTATACTCTTAATTATATTATTACTTAATTATTAGGTTGGTAGTAGTAGATTTTCGTCGGTCCAGCAGCAAAATTGTTTTTTTCATCATAATCAGCCTTCACACGGGAGTTGGGATCGCAGATCAAGGTTTCTCGCAACGCTTACGTTGCTGCCAGCAGCCTCTTATCACACAGGCTGTATCCCGGCAAGCGATTGGGAGATATATTTTTTCTCGACTCCTACACGTAACTTGTTTTTCTAGAACTGTGTGATATGTATAAACTTTTATTAATCCCTCATTTTTAATTATCTATCATATCGCACTATCTAAATCTATTTTTCTTTAATTCGTTTTACATCTATATTAAACATTCACGAATGTCACTATTACACACATCGGTATGTAGTCCGTCATGTTATTGGAATATAATGTTATTTTCCTATGTTGTTCATTTCTTTACAAAACGTCAATACATACAAAAAATTAAGTTTTTGACAACATGAACAGATAATCGAAGAGATTTGGATACTTCGCCGTTTCACCACTTTCTCTATGGAACACTAAATACAGTTAAAAAACTTACGTGTATACGAATGTAGGCCGGAAAAGCGCATGTGGTGACCAGGAACTTTTTCGACTTTTATTTGAACCGTCGGCCGTCCAGCCCGCTAAATTATTACCGCAATGTTTCCCCAATAAAACTAGAACTCAACATAGGCCTACATAAAAGCCTATATGGCTTTTTAAATCCAAATTCAATTTGCGTTGGTCATTCGTACTTGGTAAGGACGCAGTGGTCGGATTTAGGAAATCGATTATTTTCATATAGTACCTACACAGTAAAGTTTCAATCTATTTAGACTGGAAGCAGTTTGCGAAACAATGGTCGTTCAAAAATTTTATGGAAAAATTTCTCTTATACCTTTTATGGAAAAATTTCTCTTATCCCGTATCAGTTAGAATTTTTACCTCAGCGGTGTTTTGTTTTAGGCGTTTTATAAAAGTTTAACGAACATAATGGGTGTGAAGTTACGAGTATGCTATTTGGAATTTTTTTCACTCATTGTATATAATATATAAGTTGTAAGTACAGCAAATTATCAATCATCAGCAGTGGTAGCATCATTTTGACGTACGAAAAGTGTTCTTATGAACCAATTTTGAATAAATGAAATTTGAATTTGAATTTGAATCAGAAGGAACTAATTCCTAAGTAACTGCCACAAATAAAAAAATAATTTTATTTTTCAACGTGATTTTAGATATTTTTGAACTAAGGATGATTATCCATAAATGTTACAGTTGAATTATTATTTCCTGGTTGGATACCGAGAAACGTCGTTGAACATGCTTATCTTGATATTACTGTATATTTATTTGCAATCCATCATTATCTTACGACAGTCTTATCAATGAAACAATAAATTAGCGAAATATGCTGATAATATCGTAAACATTGTTTAACTCGCTACGCTATTTCTTTATCCTTTGCCGTTTACATTATTACCGCACGAAGAAAAGAAATTTGAGGATTAAAATAGATGAATAAATTAATTAAAATTGCGTCACAGAC
>DWDT01005124.1:0-10664 GCA_018245595.1 Microceris scylla
CTCTATCCTTATTTATTTTGGCTCCAATATAAATTACGTGCACATATTTTGTGCTATTTCAATTATCTCAATTACCTCACATTTATTTCTACCCTTTATCGGTAACATACCTACACTTATGATGTATATATATTTCTCTTTATTTCATTTTCCATTCACCGTCTTTGGTTCCTCCATATTTTGGTTAAATTGAGTAGAAGTAGAGAAATGGAATGGAGCTCGAATCCTTCTTCCTGTACCGAACCTCTTCGCAGGGTGCAATCACTGAAGTTCCGCTCTGAAGAACAATCTGACCTGAACGACATCTTGCTACGCGTCTCTGCATTTGGACTTTTTGTGTATGCGGTATTCAGTGTGATTGCTGGTGGAATGGGTGCGTTTACTCATGAGCCTAATTTGTTGGTCATGATTACTGGTTGCTTAAGCGTACTTCAGGTGAGCATATATTTCTGTTCTGACAACGCCATAGAAAAGTTTGTGAATGACTTTTGAGCTATTTCAAATATAACTAGGCGTTGAGTAAAGAATAAAACAAGCCGTGTTTATTACGTGATTTCAGGTGGTTCTTCAGTTATTGTTTATCGCAGATGTATCTCGTCGTCGCGTCCATCTTCCAGAACAGGAACGTAGTAAGCCCGCTCGTCAAGCCGTTACCTTCTTACTCATCTGCAACGTTACTATGTGGTTAATTTACACCGTTGAAGCTCAAAAAGTTCTTGCAAACCCGGTAAAGAAACATTTATACAAAGATAAAATAAAATCCTATTATCCTGCAATATTTAACATTATTAATATTTTTTTAGGTTCAACTTGACTTCTATGGATTTGTCGCTTGGTCTCTCGTACAGCGCTTCACTCTACCGCTTTGCATTTTCCACCGCTTCCACTCTGCTGTGACTCTAGCTGAGATCTGGAAGACTAGCTACAAAGCGCGCCTGGAGTGAGCTCACGGATATACCAAATATTGAAGATGGACTTTCAATCTTCAAATTTTATTTTGACCCTAGACTTAACTGGACAAAGTATACATTTCGTCCTAGTTCGGGACAGCATTTCCGTGCGTAGAGTGAAAAACTTTGTTGTCAGATTTAAAATCATCTCGCTACTTTAATATTATCGTAGGTATAGGTGTGATGTAGGACGATATATGACATTATTTGACACAGTAGATGTTGATGTATTTGCTCTCCCGGAGTACATCATAGGTAACACGTACGAGTATAGTTCTTTATTGCCATGAGACACTTTATTTCTTTTATTTCATTTTTATTGTTCTACATATTTTTCATGTTATTTTCTTTCACATTCCACGATATTTTTATATTATTCACGCAATACAATTTAGGTTTCTTGGAAGACTGAGTTTGGAGACTTTAAAGAGAAACAAACTTTACAGTTTTAACTGATAAAATAAAATAAAACGTAAAATTGCTCAGATTTCTAAATTTGCAATTATTTATATATAAAATTCTTTCTCGGCGGAACAATAACTACGATCAACGTAAAACAAGAATCCAGTTGTGAAGCGTTCCCTCCTGTGTTAGAAATAATTTGTGTGCCATGGTTTAGCGTTAAGACTTTATTAAAATTGGGACAATATTTTACATTTCTTGTGTTTTTCTATCTTTTAGGTTGTTTTGAAAATTAGATTACTGGCAGTTTCGGTTCTGTAACACATAGATTATATCTACGTCTATATTGTAGGGATTATAACATAATATATCTAAACGATTTATGTATTTGAAAACGTAGAATATTTTTAATATTAGAGATACTAATCGCTACATTAAACTTTCAGAAAATTTATTAGCCAACTTAATATTTAGGCTAAGCGTGTAGATTATATCTTGAAATTTAACAAACGGTTTTTAATCGTAAGAGGGTTTGTATCTACATATTTTCATTGTACTTAAATGGAAAGAGAAGGAAATTGATAGGACCGTGCGTTACGAGCTGCAGAAACTGCTTCATATGGATTTATTGGGCAAAGTATGATTTTAAGATATTAATATCGCAAGGGGCCATAAAAGTGAAAATTTGACAGCACATCGCACATTTATCATTACTTAGCGTACTTACATGACTCTTCTTACACTTTTTCCTGTAATAGAGATAAACAAAAAAGTATTGTAAAGTAGACATAATCCGGTAAATGTTAGAAATATCGTGGGTAGGTATATACACAAATAGATTCACTGTCAATGTAAATTCTGGATAAATATTCGACGAGTAACATTCTAACACTAGCAATAATGAATCGAAAACGAAGAATATATCGGACGATTAAAATAGTTATGAACTTTTTTGTTTAGCTGTATTCTCGTGATATAAACACCAATTTAATTAATTGTGGTGAGATTATTGCAACGGGTACGTGGAATTATTGGAAAGATCGAACAATGTAGCGAGTAAAGAAAATTTAAGTGTTAAAGTTATGTAATTTAAAGAATCTATGTACACAATGGCTGGAATTATACAACTTGACTTACAGTCCAAAAGAGTGTAATTTATATTTCGTTTTCATGTAAAACATCACATATCGTATGAGAATGTCTTTTGGACTGTTATTTGAAACTGACGGAAAGGTTTAAAAGTTGAGATATCGTCAGATATTTGTGTACTGTGTTATTAATTTCGCCGTAAATATAATACCTATATTAAAATGTTACAATTGCGGCCATTATTATCACAAACGGCTATACATTCTGTGTGATTGCGTTGCAATAAATTCTCTACTACAAATATTTTCGTAATATCTTTATGTGCAATCTATTTTTATAGGCTGACTAATTTTACACAGTAGGCATCTATACGTACGGTGTTGACGAAAGCGTTATGCGCAATATCATTTCTACATTATGGATTTTGTATAAAATAGTTGGTACAAAATGATTTATAAAATATTTATTAATTTTTGTATTTAACGTTAAGGTTTAATTGTAATTTGTTCTAGAATCTCGATGTATTGTGTGCTCATAACGCGAGTTTTTCGAGTGAGTGTAGTCGACTTTTTGAATGGTCTAATATATTTATTGTAACATTTAAATAGTAACATAACATAATATAATATCAAAATTGATATTTGTGAAAGTATAATTCGTACACACTTCCTAATTCTATTGACGTCAACACGATAGGTACTCGGAGTCGATAGGTATTCCTATTTTGTCACATGGAGTTCTCTCTAAATTTGTTGTAACCCACATGAAGTTATTAAATCGCTGTCAAACAAGGTCTATCTCTTGGTGATTTGTGGGTCTATAACGAGATTTTTAATGTGGTAATTGTTCTTCTACAGAACGGTCATTAGCGACAACGATAAATGTCAGTAATTTTGGGAAGTGGGTGATCGCTCATGGTCTTAATATTTTCACGGATGTTTTTCATATATTAAAACAGATTGCGCGTTAGGCTTATTTAATCACTGCCGGTATTTTAAAATTTCTTAAAGTTAAATAGTAAGTCCTTTGATAAACCTATACTATTTCTAACTCGTTCAATTTTGTAGGTAATATATACTGTGTACCTAAATGTTTGGACAAAGTGTACCGATGTTCGTATGTTTAGGTTTAATTTTGTGGATACTCGATCAGTGTTAAATAGATACCAAAAATTAAAAATTTGGAAATTCTACCTTAAAATATATAATTATAATTAATAAAAATATAAATGTCTATTTGAATAAATCGAATAATTCATAAACGTAGATTGTTCGTTTTATTTACATGTACCTACTGTCCTCAGTACCTGCTATATTCATTTCTCTAATACATTGACCGATTTTGATGATTTTTAACTATTAAGTGAAAAAATGTTAAACATGATGCGATTATTAAATTTTAATGGATACATCTTTACAAATACCTTGAAGCTTCCAAAGGCGAAAATTTACGACAAAATACTTATTTATACCAAAGTGTTTAGATGAGATGTAACTACCGCTTGAGATCTAAATTACAGTTTTTGACGAATATTGCTTTGGATTATTATGCTCGTTTAATTAACATTCTCATTAGCATTTATTTTTTTATATAACTTATAGTCTTAAAGATTTCGACAAAGGTGAGCAATAGTTATTTATTTTTTACATTGAATTGGTTGAATGATTAATTCTTATGAAGATACCTTATAATTTACAACGGATTTATAGATGAACGGAAACTGACTTGTAACTATACCAAGCCTGGAGTATACATATTGGTAAATTAGGAAACTTGGACGTATAATAGTCTTGTTGTATTCTTAATTATTAATAAAGTCAGGTATATCACGTACTTTTTGTTGTTTTTGGCAATAGCAATGATATTCCTAAGGATGTTACTAAACAATTAATATTTTATAATTGTCAAGTAAAATTCCAAGTAATTTCCTCTGGAATTGAACCGTGCATATGATAACAACGAAAAAACTAAGAAATATTTACACAAATAGTTCATATAAATATTATTTATGATTACTTTAAGAATAGGGTACTAAATAAAATAACACTTATACAATAATAACTTTCAGTGATAATCTCGGCACTCCATAATACTCTATATTAGCTTGTTCTTGTTTATTATCTTTAGATGAAATGAATTCACAAAGGGCGACATTTATGCTAACGTCAATGTCAAAATAAATAATGGGAATACAGATGCGATGCCAGAATGATGTTATTTTCCTTAATATTTAAGAAGTTACCCAGACATCAGATGAAGTCATAAACTTAATTAGTTACGTTAAAGTGTTTGTGTTTTTCTTAATTTTCGTTTAGTTTTGTATTTGAGTTTTAATAAGGTTTTATGTATGTATTTGCTCAGCCCGATTTGATTGTATTGCAAATTGCTCAAGCATGAGCGAGCATCGTGTTTCATTTTAATAATGGTATAAATATTGTACCATCCACAATATTCATTTCTGAAAAAAGTGTTCATTGAATAATATAATATGTTATCATATTCTGTGTTGTTATTATGTGGAGTTGTTTGCGTTTTAACAACTAAAGATGTTCATGTCGGTTTGGGGTATAAAGGGGATTTGGACGATGCGTTTTCACTGTGGCCATCGCTGCACAATACCGCAAAATTGATGCTTTCGAAACGTCAAGCCATGCAGAATGCGGGCGACACAGCAGCAGTTCACAAGGAGGTTAAAGTTGAGGAAGTAAAAGATTCAGACGTGAATGAGAAGGAACCCATTAAACAAGTTGGACACAGCGAAGGAGGTGTGGAGGACTTAAAACCAGTGCCTACTCCAATATCAGCAGTTAGTGCAACTAAAAACCAAACTGAAGCAGTTACAACACCTAGTCCGAAAATAGAACCAGTAAAGGGTAAACATTTTATAGATATAGCTTGTGATATTTACATTGAAACATATATTCAGTAGGCTGTTTTAATGACTTGACTTTGTCTCTGTGATTGCTAGGCAAGGGTTTTAATTGGCAATAATGTTTACTTTTAATATACACCACATTCAAGACATTTAATTTTTTGCTGCCTACCATTAATTGTACATCTTATACAAACATAGACTTTTTATGATGTTCTATAAACATGAAAACTCCTTTTTAAAACATCTTCATTGTCACCAGTTATTGCATGTCATTAAACACTTGGAAGACCTCAAAGTTCTATAATTGCTGTCTAATAATTGACCAGGATCCAGTACTCAATGTGCTATTGGAATGCTAACTTGGTTTTCCTTATCTCATTATGAGAATTGTATATTAAAAGTAGAAGGAAATATATTCATTTATTAATAGGCTATTATCACTTATGGTAGCTAATTATTCAAGTTAAAATAATGAAATGTATTGGACTAGGGAATGCCCAGATAACAGAAATTTGTATTGATACATTTTTGTAAACTTTATTATAAATTTTTAAGTATTTACTTAATTTGGAACATATTTTCATTGTTTATAAGAATATTCATAAAATTTATACCAACGATTTCTAAAAGGATATTGATGACCGAAAGTTTTTTAAATTATGTTATATAAACATTTTTGTAGCCTCGCTGTTGTTGCCTTTTTTAGGGAGATTCAATTTAAAAATACTGTTCTTAATCGATATAAAAAAGAAACCTGAATTACGATTTATTGTTATGAAGTGGACATAGGCCTCCCTTAATTGAAGCCACTTGTTCCGGTACTGGGCCTTCTGAATTCAGAATCCAGGGGAGGCCTCTGGCCAGCAGTGGACATCTCGAGGCTGACAATGATGATGATGATATGAAGTGTTTAAAAAATATAATGATATATATATTTTATGTAAAAATATAATGATATATAACAGGTGAATTAATAGGGTTTATTACTTTCCCGCTGCCTGTTTGCCCCTCTGGGGAAATACAAGTGAGATGTTATGATCTTAATATAGTGTAATATTAAAAAAATTTTAGAAAATGCAACTCAAAACATCACTAGTTCTACCATACCTCCATCAACTACTGTGAAGGCATCCAATGTTACAATTTCAAAAGCTCCAAAGTACCAGCCCGATTTAAGTAATCCAGGAGTAATGAAGAGAGGCCTTATAGTGTTTGGAGGGTTCAGCCTTTTGGCCGTCGCCTATTTTATCTTTTACAGGTTTGTACCTAGTACTAGTCACAATAAAACTTAATATTTTTACTACACACATGGTATTTGAATCCCTCACTTTTTACACTTCATAAATGGAAGAAATAATATAATTGTCTTGAATACATTAGAGTTTCCTCCCAACTTAGTATGACTAATTAATTTATTGTTTATTATTAATAAATATTGTCTAACAATTTCCTTTGTGTAACATAATAATCATTACAACATAAACCAGATCTCAACAATACATTGATGTTCACATTATCTGTTTACCTATTATTCAAACAATATGTATAATGCAATTGTTTTAACTACATATTTACTCCAAATCACTATATGTATACTACTCAACATTGTATGAATGACCTATAAGTTCAGTGATTAGTGATTGTGACTGTCGAACTAGAGATTGTGGATTTTGTGAAACCGAAAGCAATTTACTGTGCCTGATTTATATTCTTGTATTTGCTTGTACATTATTCACATATGTAAATCTATAAGTTTAGTTGTATAAAAAGCCTGTTCCTAAGGAGTTTGCTTGCCATATTACATGTGCTCCCTATTTTGGGATCAAACAGTTATTGAATTTGTAAGTTGCATGGAAGATATATGTTATTTTTATTCTCAAAAAATATTTTTTAAAATCACAAACTTATTGTCTATTTAGGCTTCTTATATTTACTGAATTATTTTATAAGTTAAATGATAAAAATTTCATGAGTTAAATTTTCTATGAGTTGAACTTTAAACTTTATTCCTGGTTCTTTTTTTAAATAGGATATCCAACTATCTGTTTCAGGAGAAAAGGTAAAAACAATGATTCGAACAACACACATGGCACAAATGATACAAATCAGTTTAGATATGGAGTTCTTCAATCAGATGACAGGCGAGACAATTTGGAATTGTCCCGCATATTGACAGTGGAATCCGATGAAGATGAGGATGAAGACCTGGAGATTTTTGACTTGGAACAGAAGAAAAAGTCTCTTTCGTACGTAAATCTTCAGACAAATGATGAATATGTAGTGCATGGCTCCAGAGAGAATGTGACAGATAGAGATAATCTCTTGCTAGATATTGAAGATGTGAATTCTGATACATTGATAAATTGGTCAAGTAATAGTAGCAAGTCAATATTGTAACTTGATATGTAACATTATCAAACTGTACAAATCAGAAGAGTGTCAGTTTTATGTCATTGATTTAATTATATGAATGTTGTTCAAATGAAGAACAGCAATAAAAAAAATATTTCAAAAAATGTACCCTTCCTGCTCATCATTAACTTTCAAAAAGATCATGGAACATACTATTCTATAGCTAACTATAGAGAATAATGTATCCAAATGGTTACATTCGTCTTTATTACGTCTTCTGTTATTTGATGTGCTGTTTGTTGCTTTTGTATTAATGTCTGTAGGACAAAGTAGATAGTGGATATCTCACTAAAGATATTATCCCCGGATTTCAAGATCAGATTTTTATACCTATTGCTGGTTTTTTAAGTTTTCTTATGGAAGCATAGGGTACAATTAATGAAACAAACATAAATAGTACTTGTAGTGTTCTTGATTGAAAAAACAAGACATGCCAATGACACTTAAAATATCTATGGAGAACATATTATCTCAAATTTTAGCAATACCATTTTCACAAGAGATAAACATGTGGCCATAGTATAAACTTAATAAATAACTAATTAAATAAGTTTTTTAAACAGTAAATAACTATTAACTGTAATGTTGTAAATTCAAAATGAAACTTTAAAAGTAATTTTAAACTAATTTTTAAATATAAAGCTAAAGAATTTGCTTAAAGCTAAAATTTCTGCTTATTATTGAAATTTAATATTTTAATAAATCATAAGCCTCAGTCACAGAGAGTGTGTTAAAGAGTTCCTTGGAAATTGATAGCATTGAATACATTTTCATTCTGCAACCTGAAACAGTGAAAATCAATGACTATAATTCTTATACCCAATTATTATTCAAAAAAGTTGATTAGGTCGAATCTGGACTTTTATAGATATTCTGTTCTGACACATTGGTCTTGATTAAATTACATAAAAAGTGTTCAGGGACAGATTAATATTAAAAGTATGTACTTAGCACATTTATAAACTTTTGATCTTATCTTTGCAATGTGATTAATGTATAGATTATTGAATTACAATATCTCTTTAAAGATAACATTTTTGTCAAACGGAAATCAAATAGAGGAATAAATGTGTGAGATAGATAAGATAGACATGGGAGTTAACAAATTACCATAATAGAAATTGATTGTACATGAAAACTAATTTAGCAATTAGCATACAATTTTAAATATACCCTTCTTAATCCCTGCTAAATTTTTAGGGTTCTTAATTATCTTCAAAATATACATGTTGTTTAAAATTTCTTACAATACATAAAATTTTGTGCTCGATAGTTGTGGCCCGAAATCAAAGTTATCTCTGAGGTAAATTATTAATACAGTGGATAATCATCTTGAATTATATTTTAATTTGTACCTTTTCTGTGTTGTGTCATGGAAGTATTATATTTGAAATTTCCACTTTATATAAAACTTTTATGTATTCAATTATGATGGCTTCAAAATATAAATACGAACATTTAAATAGAAGCTATTTGTCTACATATTTCATCTAAGTATCAAAGTAGTTACTCTGTTTAGTTGTTAATTCGAAGTACACAAGATTGTAAATTGTGTGTGATAATTTCCTATTCATTGAGGTTATAATATAGAGTAATAAATATTTCTTTCTTTGTGTGAATGAAGCAATATAATAATGGGGAACTTGTCTGTGAAATAGCTGTTTTGTATAAAAAACTAAACATGGCGTGAAATAAAAAATATATTAAATTTGAATAAATTCCTATAACCAGGATCGTAGTACATGATAACTAAAATAGTATTTAAAGTGAATAATCACAGGCATAAATCTTCGAATGAGCAGGTTAGCTGTTTTAAAATATTCCAATTTACTTTAATGTTGCCAGTTGTAGAAATAATGACAGACGCCAATTGTGGCAGCTTTTTAAGAAAAAAAAATATTCGCAAAAATTTCAATTAAGTATGGGTTTTTCTACTTTATTATTGACTTGTATTATGGATTTATTGTTGATGAATGGACAAATTGATTACATATAAAAAATATTTGACCTATTATCTGACGAGTCTGTAAATTAAGTTTATATCGAAATTAATTATTTGTTCTTGTTGTATTAACTAAATTTTTAGTATGTTTGATAAAATAGAATAAGAACTGGTGATTAAATTCTCCATACAGGATAGAACATGAGTTTCTTAAGCATATGAGTTGCCCGACGAGTAAAATATATGATAAATGTATGCAAAGGATCTGCGATTACAGGTACACTAACGGGGTATACATTTTTATAATAAGTGTGTGTGAAATTTAAATAGTCGAGGTCATACGCAAAATAGATATCTTCATGTGACATACAACGAAATGTATGCGTGTTGTACAACAATTTATGTACCTATGTATACAGTTGAACTCACTTTGATTTTCAGATTATGATTTATGTATTGTTCGTAAATCAGTTTGTAAGGACTTGGCTGCGAAATGAGCTGTAGGCAATATATTTTTATGTCATCATTGAATAGCTGAAGTAATTTAGAAATATGGCATATTTGTTTGATTAATTTTTTAGCAAATGTAAAGTCGATAGTAACTAAGACTCTTGCATTGTGATTTTGTGGTTACGTCTTTGCCGAATATAACCCGGAATTCTGTATTTTGTTAGTGTTTGTAAATATAACACTTTTCTCACTATCTATACGGTCATTTCAAATTAAATTCGATGTTCTCGTTTATTTAGTATGAAAAGTGAGAGTCGTCTATAATCAGGTTTAAGACTTTGATAAATTATAACGTATTCATTTTTTTTTTTCATATAAACATATTAGCTGTTCTTCAGAACGAAGTTGTTACCACGTTTCAACTTGATAATCGTTTCTAGGCATAGAGATATTCTCTATACAATATATATAGAGTAGTAGAGCCAGCGTAAAATGTGTCTATCGAAAAAAAAGAGAAAGCAAATGGCTCTACCTATTTGTGTCT
>DWDT01005125.1:0-10664 GCA_018245595.1 Microceris scylla
CCTAACGCGTAGATACAGCGATGCAGTCTGATTGAGTTTGCTATTAGCAAAACTAATTACCCGCGTTCCGATAGATGGAGGCATCGCTATTTTTAGCAGCATCACGTCATGGGACCCTCGGCAACACTCGCACCTGCGGCTGACCCGGATTTCTTCACAGATCCAAGATACCTACAAGACCTGTCAGTGATACATTATTTATGGATTGTATCAAAAATCTGAACGCGCAATGTGTTTATTCCTGTAAATGTAGCTGTAAATTTAAAATTTACTCGCACTTGTGCGTTTTTAATGTTTTTCAAAATGGTTTATATGGTAGGTCGTCAAAAATTTGCCTGTAGTAGAGACATTATGGGTTTGTTATATCCTCGACAATTAAAAGTGAAAAGCAATGGTACAGGTCGTATTGGGTACTATATACATACGTCTACTGGCATTTCTTGTTATTCCAGCCGCTAAATATTTGTGACTGATTCGTTACAGTATGGAAATAGCGTTCAATATTCGCTTTAAAATGATCAAATTGTTAAATCTTATAAAAACCTACCTACTCGTATCTGTGTTATCTGTCTTAAAAATTAATTTATAATAATCCCGAAGAATACAAAACTCACTTGAATAACATCTACAAAAATAAGGAACTTTATAATTAAGAAAAATCTTTGCATGTTCTTTTGTTTTTAAAAAGTTACTACTTTGGCTCCAAATTACGTTGATAAGTAGTGACTTTACGCCATCTTTGTTTGTACTTTATTCATGCACATAGAATTACGAACACTTGTAAGTAATAACATCTGTTTTACAAAACTTCTGCATATCGTTTACTGATTTTACACAACTTAAACATATCGCCTTTACAAGTTTTATAGAATTTAAGCACACTGTTTTTACCGGTTATACACATCCCAACTATATCGTCTTTACCGGTTTTACACAACTTAACTCAAGTGTTTCGTATTTACCACAGGTTCGATCAAGGCAAATCGACGAAAGGCGCGAGCAAGCTCCGGCGGGACCTGATCAACGCAGAGATCGCCAACCTTCGCGACCTGCTGCCTCTTCCCCCCTCCACCAGGCAGCGGCTTTCGCAGCTCCAACTGATGGCTCTCGTGTGCGTTTACGTGCGCAAGTCCAACTACTTCCAACAAGGTCAGTAAACTAATACATATATGGAATCAGATGGTTTACATATACCACATAGATTTGACATATTAAGACTTGGAAAAAATAGGACAGTTATAATGTTATACGCGTAAATACATATTTCATATTAACATACGTTTTTATAAAGGTACATTTGGGAGTACAACATATATCTATATAAGTAAATACTTACTGTAACAAAGCATGCTCACTATAGCTTCCCCAACAGTGGAAATAAAAAACCAAAATACTGTCACTACAAAACAGCTGGACAAAAAATGGTCCCATACAAACTTATACAAAGCTGAAATAAAAGTCTCGACATTATTGGTATTTATGTTCAATACCTGGCACTTTATTAAATGATTTACTGGCCTCACTAAGAAATGTTCTTTTCATAGTCAAATTAGTTTTGGACTCCTCCGACGTCCTTCTTCATGAGCTCCCGTGGGCCCTCGCTCGTGCCCTTCACGAGTTGTTCGTAGCGAGCTCGCAGCGAAGACAGCAAATGGGCTATTATTAAAACTTTCCACTTCCTTCGATAGCTTTATACACTGGAATATCACTTGCAAAGTTCTGTAAAACATTCGCATCGAAAGCTTTGGCAATTTCAAACCTGTTTATTACATAGCCTTAGCTGTACCATGGCAGGTAAAATACATTAAACTAATGTTAATATTATGTAAAATCAAAACACCAATGGGAGATACATGTAAGATTTACCGATGGTTCGTCAAGGTATGTTAAGAGTCCATAGGTTATGCTAGCATTGAGCTAATCGCGCCGGAGATCAACACGTTAGGAATTTATCGTGGAATAAAGTTGTACTTAGGAACCACATAGCCGTGAATAAATACATTTAAATACTTTATTACATGTTAAACAGCCAACATGTGTAAATTAGTTGATATTAAACGTATAATGTCAGTCTAGGTTTTTGTAATTTTTAAAGAGTTTTAGATATTTCGGACCCATTGCTGAATACAAACATTTCTTCTCAACGGAATGCTACAAACGCATATATACAGACGAATATAAAAACACACCTGTAACAGATATATAAATTAATAATTCATTTGTATGAATGAAATCCGAGAATTGAAAACGGGTCTCTCTGCATGGCAGAGCTGTCTCCGTCTCGCCATGATAGCCAATACATCAAACAGGGTGTTTATACATATGTAGAGTTAAGAAACCGACTCACTTCTCCTCAAAAAGATATCGCTAAATGTGTTTTCTTGTCATTTTTTTAATCTTGTGTAGGTATTCATTCGAAGATTCCATTTCAGTTTCGGTTAATTTTGGTCGAAGTTCTTGGAGTCGGCACATTTTTACCGGGAACACAGACGAGATGTTACGTAAAGAATCTTACGAATACACTAGTCTTGCACGTAAACTAAATAAGATATAAGAAAATCGACATGTGTAATATGTAACATGCAAGAAAAACATACTTATACCATAAAAACCTAATTATATTTTCTGTCTTTACGGACCGTGAATAAATACATGTGTGAAATCCATGCAGCTGTCAGCACGTCATGCTGGCGGGCGAGGATCAACGAGTTCACGTGCATACATTTGTAAAGGAATTCAGAAGTAAATTAATATAATATTGGAGCCCTATGATATTCAACTAACAGGCAAATTTATATAATTTAGATTTATCTGGTCATTGCAGCATGAAACTAATAAATACATTCAATATTATTCGAATTATATGCAATGAAAAAGGGCAAACCACCAATGTTTTTGGTTATTGAAAAAATATATATATGGGTAAATAATATAATCACGTCTATTTCCGGTAATAGTAAAGATAATACTAGTGTTTCGTGCTATTCCATTGAGCTTTTATTACAGTAATTCTAGCAAACTTAGATTATTCATGGCAAATATAGTACAAAAATAGCAAACTAAACTATATTAACAGACATATTTTGACACTCATAATATATTTCGTGTACGTAACGTTAAGCTTATAAACTTGTCTAGTAGCTTCTATATACAATAACACAAAATATGTCTATATTTTCCATTAAAGATTACTCATTCGTGTAATAACAATAATAACTAGCTCCAACAGCCTTGACCGAAATGGTATGGCCATTTAAATAGTTAGTATTTATTACACATAACACTTTCATTAAAATATAATTGTCGACCTTTCTATGCCTAGTTCTCACCTAACTTTAACTTTACATCAAAATAGTTTCCTTCAAGCTCAATTTAGCGTATTATCGCAAGGTCGTATTTTATACGCATAACACGCTATCAAATCCCCAATCCCAGCCTTGAACCGAACATCGAAAATCGATAATTACGTAACAAAAATCGATGTTCTCACGATCCGATATACAGTTACGGACACGTCATTTGCACAAAAACAATGGGGAATCGCTTTTGATAGGAAAATTAGAGAAAATTAGCGAGCGGGAGACCGGCTACCGACTGATTGTTATTGGCCCTAATAGTGCCTTCGGGGAATCGAACCCGAGTGCAGCGATGTCACGCCCGCGCCGCACGCTACTGACCGCCGGTTCACATGGATATACCATTTAATAAAAAATCAAGTCCGTAAGAGAGGAGAATTGGCGTGCGAATTTTTTTTTAAGGAATTTTAATTGTTTGGCGTACTGCAACACACATGGATTGATGTTATTGGGAGGGTAACATTAAAATTGAAAATGGAATGGTGGCTGTGAGAAAAAAATTAAATTTCGAATCGATGCAATTGTGATATAAACGAACATTCTAGAAATATGAATGAAAAGTTTCGCCTTGAGTCACGAATGTAAAGATAGGTTGGATAACGATTCGTAATTTTCAAATCATCACTTGTAGCTACTGGCGTTCTCTCGAGGCTAAAGTTTATAGCCAGCTCCAATAGACAATAATCGTGGGAAACTTTTTTTTTATTTCACCAGCCATTTATAGCTTAGTCTTGCCACACTAAGCACCGATTAAATTATTTTTAGGTAAAATATACTAAACATTTACTAGCAAAACTTACCAAACACAAGATATGAGATATTATAGGCGCAGAATATTAGTAGTTTTGTTAAGTTTCATGTCAAGTAATAATATTTTATAAGTCGGTTATAATAGAAGCACATATGTAGTTTCAAAAAATAATACAAAAAAAAAATATCACATACATCTATTTGTGTAACTTTATAGACTTTTTTAAATAAATGGTTTTATTAGAATGGGTTTTATCAAAATGGTTTTTATAAAATGGTTTCTATTAAAATGGGTTTTATTAAAAAAAATTTTGATGGATTGTATTAGAACACTGTAGTCGAAATGTATAAAGTACACTACTTCATACATTTCGAGTGCAGTGGTGCAATAAATACACTGTGAAATGCCTATACCAAGGCGTATAATAGTGTCGTGAATTTGAATGTTTTTAATATGTAGTTACTGCTATTTAAAAATACCATACTAAAGCTAAGAAAATCATTTATTATGGTTCCTTCTAAAATAAAAAATGTATCCTCAAAAAGATCTTTTTTCAAAATTATCGCTTTCATCCACATTTTAAATAAATCGAGCACGACATAGAGATAACAAAAGCTATTTTAAGATGAAAGTGAATACCAAAAATAGACTGTAGTAGGTAGTAAGTAATAGTCTAAGGACATATTTGCTCGAACTTATCTTAATATTTCTCTGAAAGCCGTTTACAAATTGGTCCAAACATACTGAATACGAAGTGTGGGCCGATATCATTGACCTATATTTAAATATTTCAAAATATATGGACATTGTTCCTTAACAACCTTATTATATAAAATATGTATATAAAACCAGATACGTAGAACAAAGCCTCACTATGTCCAGTGAACAAAATTTAAAAGACAATTTGTTCTATTGAAAAACTCAACTCTACATCTAAACTCTACATCTTATTAGCGTTACTGTTATTATCAAAAAATAAATTGGAAAAGCTAAATCGAGAGTCACGGAAACATGAAAAAACGGTCTTAAAAATAAATCGAAAACATACAGTTTGTCCAAACATTGAAATTAGTTTGAAATATTCAAATTACAGGACTATAAGGGTACAGTGCAGTAAAAACACCTTTCGCATTGATATTCCCTTGGAAGTTATACGAATTGTACATAAACGACCATGTTCAGCGTTCGTGGGAAGCACAGTTTGCATACACTTATCGCTTGTACATACTCAATCGCCGTTTCAAATACCTTGCATTTCTATTTTTTTTTTTTTATTAAAAATATCTTCTGCCTATTGGCGACTAACTCATAAAATATTACCGCCTGTTACATTGTGTGTAAAATTAGTGCTTATTTCTATGTGTATATTACACCTGAATTTACTTATTAAAGTACGATAATTAAAAGCATAATTTAATCTTAACAGTGAAAGGAACTAACGTTTTAAGATTTAAGTTTAAATAAATAAAGGGTAATCACGTCTGTAATCCCCGAAGGGGTAGGCAGAGGAGTGTAGTACACTCCCACGTTTTACCAGTTACGTTTAAATTCCATGGAATAGGAGGTGAGCCTATTGCAATTTTAATAAATTTATATTAAACCCAGTTTGACGGTGGGATGACGATCTTCGAAAGGCTGCAGGCAGATGCTGGATGCGATAAGCCCAGGACAGGGCACGATGGGGGCAGGGCAGGATGGTGCTCATTGGGGGAGGCCTATGTCCAGCAGGGGACTGTGATGGACTGTGATGGGCTGATGATGATTATGATGAAACCCAGTTTGATTTAATATTTGCTGTTAATATGTATATAGTATTGCTGCGAGCGACTAGTAAATGTGCTTAAGGATTTATAATGGAAGGTTTATGTGGCCACCTCGCATTTAAGTAACAAAGCACTTTAGCAAGCAATTAAGGACTTTAGTAAGCCATCATTGACCACTTTAGTAAACCACCAAGCACTAATAAACCACTATACACCTTAGTAAGCAACCAAACACTTTAATAAGACAGCAAAAACTTTGTTATGCTAGCAAGCACTTTAGCAAGCCATCAACTAGTTCAGTAAACTACGAAGCACCATAATAAGCCACTAAGCACTATAGTAAGCCACCAAGCACTACAGTAACCCACCAAGCACTACAGTAACCCACCAAGCACTACAGTAACCTACGAAGTACTTTTGTAAATCATCCAGAACTTCAGTAAGTGAAATGAAAAGCTTTCTGCCACAATGAAATTATAACAACATCGACTTAGTAATTATACGGCGTACCGAAGAAAGACGTATATCGTCTCGCGTCGATACAGAATGCACATTACCGATCAGTCTTATACAACTTAATTAGGCACAAGAAAGGCGAACACATCGCTAGTTCCCAGGGTGGTATGCAAAAATTGTTGAGAAAATACCATACCCTGTGCGTGCCCGCTAATGCGCTGTAATTTCAGCATTTAGAACCGTAAAGGTGCTGTTCTATTGCTGCCGAGTTACGAGAAAATTATCCTGCTTTTGGTTTGAATTTTCGTTTTGTTAAATTTTTTTGTTTGTTTTGACTGCCTCGTTGGTCGTGTTGGTTGCATGTGGGACTGCCGATCGGGAGGTCCCGGGTTTGATTCCCGGGTCGAACACTACAAACATTTTCTAATTTAGATTTTCTAGTAGTGGTTCGGAGTCTGGATATGTGTCCGATGCATGGCAATAGGCTCACCACCTATTCAATGGGACTTAACGTAACTGGTGAAACGTGGGAGAGTTCTGCATTCCTCTGCCTACCTCTTACATTACATGGGGATTACAGGCGTGAAGTTACGTTAATAAAACGTTAAAATATACATATAACAAGAAATATATATATTATTCGGTCTTCCTTTGTTATTATGGGCAGCGACACCATTGTTATTGAGTAGTGACATCAAAAGCATCATTTATGTCTTACAACATAATTACAATCAACACACTGAATGACCTTACAAAGAAATGAAATGAGTGACAAATATTAGCTAACACGACACAATCTTGTCCACATGCGGCTTTATATTATCACACAGATAAGCTAAACTGTATATCTTATGTATGTGTGAGTCATCGACAATTGTTACAAACAATACGGTGCAAACAATGAGAACATTGGTTACTACGTTTCTCCGCTACACCCGATAATGTGGTCGTAATAATGTGATAAGGATAAGTGTAAATAAACACGTTATTAGTAATCTGTAATATATACGTACATAATGAAGAAACGATGAATGAAGAAGCGCGTCAGGTCTGTCAGGATAGAGATAGTTGGCACTTGTTATTCTCCGCTTACCCCGTACAGGATCTGGCGTGACGATATAATAGTAATAACTGTATTGAAACGGTTCCTGCTTACCCCTGTATGGGATTTGGCGCGAAGATATGTATTATACACTATGTATGTTTGAAATAGTTTAAAACTTACAGGTTAGTTTCGAAGATTCTCGAACGTCCGCGTCGGTTCGAATTGAAACATTTTTCGAACGAAAACTGAGAGCCACTTCTGTTAATGCCTATTTTATAACCATACGCTTTACAATTCAATATCTTTTTAGTTTCAGCACGATCGAAAATATCATTAGCCAATACGTCAAGGTCGATTTTTGTTCATATTACGTGCTCTATTGTCAACTTAAGAACCTTTGGAGAGTTCCTGGCCAGTTCCATTCAAGCGGAATGTGTATTTATTTGTGGGTAGATGTAGAAAAAAGTGAAAACGTTATGTTCCGAATTTGCAATTAAGAACCGGTAGTTCTTACCTTCTAACGGTTTCTGCGTTTCCATATTCTCTTATTGTGAATGAAAGTTTGTTATTGGGTAGTTTACCAGATGTAGAGTTACTACATAGTTACTAGTTGAAGCCTGTCGTGTTTATTCCGATAGGATTTCTGATTAACGTCTAATGCCTGAAGTATGTTCCATAGAATCCATATAATCCATGAAATAGAAAGGGGTAGAATTGTTTTAGTAGGTTTTGCTTATGGATGTATTATATTTGCACCCACTTGCATTGTTGGCAATAGTTCTAGAAATTTCGTTACAGATGCATGAGTGTAACAGACAGACAAATCAACGAAATGAGGAATTTGAAGCAATCTAAAGCAACAATACACTTTGATCTCAGAGGTGATTTGATCTTGAAGTGATTTATCTAATCTAAAATAATTTACTTCAAGGTACGAAGGTGGCAACTTTGGGACCAGCAAGTGGACAAGGAAGAAGATGAGCGTCCAAAGTTTCAATCGAGCGCCAAGAAGCAGGTGCAGTTCCTTAAGGGAGAGGATGGAGAACCATGGGTAAGGGATCTTGAGATATATATTTAACCATGGTACCAACGTTTAATATTTCCTCCAAAATGTAATTCATGATCATCCGCTATACATATATACTGTTCACTATTATAATTTTATCTTACAAAAATTCCATATTCGCTTCCCTGGCACGAATAACAAGACTTTAAAACATATTTTTTTAATTCCACTTCGGTTCAAAGAAACTCCATTCGACGCGATTTCATCGTGTTATGGATGGAATAGGAATGAAACATGTTTTTGGTAACATGTTTGAATTTTCCATAGGAGAAAGTTTATCCCATACCCGTTGTTGTCAAAGTAAGTGCGAAGGATTAATGCTCTTCAAATAAACACCTTTGTTATGTACGATTTATCTTAAAACCTTTAAACAAGTCTGTTCAATGCAACTGATAAGGAATAGATATGATTGGTAGAATGATTAGATACAAGATATTCACTTTGAGAGGCTGTTTCAATTGTTAAATATATAATAAACAATGAATAATGATGATACCTTTTTTACCGAATGGTTGCTTGGCAATTGATCTTACATATATACATATTGTTACGTCTGTTTCTCATAGGGGTAAGCAGAGGTTAAGAATTTCCACTTACTACGGTCTCGGACTTCTTTCGCCTCTTCTACGCTCATTAAAGTTGCCTTTTGACTCGACTTTGTGTTAAGATCTAATCTAATATTAGGACATTAAAATAACAAAACCCGTAATCTATCTCTGTCACACATTGAGAGAAATGGAAAGCTCGATGAGATTAAAAGAAGCAAAAATACAGAATCGAATATACACAAAAATGGGTAGCAACAAGAGTTTATAAAAAATCTATGATTCTTGACTTTGGATGCGATGAGCTGAGGATTGACTTCAGTGGGGTGTTATTGGAGAGGTCTGTGTCCAGCAGTGGACGGGAGTAAGCTGAATATGATGATTCTTAACATAATATGGTTTGTGACAATAATGCATTTTTCCAGATATTCTTTCTTTCTAAAATCGACAATAATTGTTTTAGGTGTGGGTGATGGGTGAACATCCTGAAGATCAGTCGATCGAGAGTATCTTAGCTGAAGAGGCTCGGCAGCGCGCGCTATCCCAAGCTCGCGAGGAGGCACATCAGTTGCGAAAGTCTGTGGAGAAGGAGCTCACTCATCTCATCGACTATGAACCACTGGATAGCTTGGAACAGGTAGGTACTATTTCATCGTGTTCGTTATCGTGAAGAGTTGGGATTAGGAGCAGAAAGGAGATAGAGTTGGACTTAAACGATTTTAGTCGAAAAAGGAATTGCATGGGTAATAATGTTCCAGAAATTCGATCTATCGCCCAAGAACGTGGACTCCCTCGAAGATACCCTGGAACTCTATTGCTCTGTGGACGAGCTGCGGCAGAGGATCGAGGAACTGGAGCCGGAGGTGAAGATGGAGAAGTCGGACCTCGACGCCCTCGATAAGGAATACTGCGACGAGCATCTGAAACTGGATATAAGCAAGAATAAGCTGCATTTCAACTTCATCGAGGGGAAGAGAGACGTGCAGGTGAGGAAGTATTAAAGTTAACGCTTTTGTGAAATAAGCTACGGTCGAATTCTAGCTGCTTGAAGCTGTACAGCCTGTCAAAGTGTGTTGCCAAGTACAGCTGTGTGGCATTAAAGTGTTGTAGATATAAGAGTGTGATGTGGCGTGCAGTGTTGGAATGTTAGAGATAGGGTGAGAGAAAAAGACAAAACAAAATAGGCAAAGTCGAATATGCACTTGTCCATTAAAATAAAAAATTTCGTTCAGTCCAGTAGAAAATACACTTCAACATATTTGGATAAAAACACTTTTAAAAATGGAATTCAAAACGGTGCAACTGCAGGAGGCGGGCTTGCCGTGCAGCGGCGGCGGCGACGGCGTGTCGCTGCGCGTGGCGGCGTGGGAGCGGCGCGTGGCGGCGGCGCGCGCCGGCGACATCCTGCGCGGGCTGCGGGCGCGGCGCGCGCGCTCGCTGCGGGATGCGCAGCTGCGCGCGCGCGACCAGGACGCCGTGTGGCGGGAGCAGGGTCCGTAGCCTTCTACTGCTCATATACACTTATATACACACTTACCTTCATAGATCTGTTGTAGACTTTGTTAAAAGTGGTGTGGATGTACTAGTCTAAGATCCCGATATAAGACGACCTTCACCGAGCTGTTTAATGGACTAAACATATTTTTTATGTAATTTAATGTATCAAAAAATATATTGCATAT
>DWDT01005126.1:0-10662 GCA_018245595.1 Microceris scylla
AAGAAAAGTCGTCGAGTGGCGACCACGTCTTGGTAAAAGGAGCGTAGGTCGACCTATTACCAGATGGTGTGATGACCTGAAGAAGACAGCGGGAAGCTACTGGATTCGAAAGGCCCAGGACCGGAAAGAGTGCCGATTACGGGAGGCCTATGTCCAGCTGTGAACATCTAGAGGCTGACGATGATGATGATAATATCAAAGACTAATAAAGACCATAAAGTTCAATGAGCAAAAAGGTACTTTATAATTGCTTATATTACCTTAAATACAATTTCTTACTCTCATATACAAAACAAAAGCTTGTGCACATCTTGCAATGTTTTGAACAGGATCCTATGTGCACTAAAGACGTAGTTATGGAACCCGGTAGAGTAGTATATTTTTAGTTCCATCAATCTATTAAACTGGAGTGCTTCGCTGACGTTATAGTATGATTTATTAAATGTAGTATGTATTTCTAGGATGGCTCCTGTAACTACTAAATTACCTCCCGACCAAAATTAGCCGTGTTCTGGAGTCACAATTGGAAAATTATCCAATTGCATTTTGCTTCCCGAGAAGAATGTATATATGAAGCAAAAAGACTTAAATTTTTCAATTCAGTTTATTGCTTTAGTGATCTTACAAATATTTATTTATCAGATAGCTTCATTATTCAAATTCCAATATTAGCATTTTAACAAATTAAGATAGAACAATATAATTATGGCATATAGTGATGAAAGTACGAGAATATTTTTAAGGAGCCATAATTGAAAATACCACGATCTACACATATTTAGACCCTAAGACCAAAGAAAATTATGTAAGCTGTAAAACGTCATTGCAGCCACAATGATGTCAAGAAAATTTCAGTGTAATTTATGTTTACGTATTTTGCTTTAATTTGACGCTGTTCTTGGCACATTTTGCAGCAATTTTTAGTTACATGGCCTTTATGATAGCTACGCGTTTTTCATTAATGAGAATTTGCATTGTCGAATAGGTACAAGTTTCTTAACGCCTAAGTTCTCAATTTACAAAATTCATAATAGTTTATTGAATTTATTCGGTTTGTAATAATTGGCTTTCTAATTAAGAACATGTTGAACGTTTAGTCAGTCTAATCTGAATGTTTGATCACGCATTTATAAATAGTGTTTTTGAACACGTAAATATTATATAGTTTTTCAGAACAGTAAAATGAATTTAGATAATACGAGTAGTATACAAAAAATGTTGTCTAACTGTACGTGACTGTACAAGTACATTGAAGATTATTCCCATTAAAGTGACCCCAGGCTCCCAATTGAACGGAGAGAAACAGAGACACGTTGAGGTACATAAAAGCGTGTTTACTATTACTTTATTTAGTTGACCATAGTGTATGCAATCGTAATGACCTTAACATAATGTTTGTCAAAATATTTATTAAGTTGCTGTTTTTGGGTAGTGCAATATCCATACCCAGTGAAGAATTTCGCGGCCTCATTAATGAAGGAGGTAAGACAAAATCTGAATTTCATTTGATGAATTTGAATTTTGCGTGTTTTTGTGTTAAATTACAGTAAAAATAATTTGAAATATATTGCATAGTGACAATACAACCAAATTATCTTAAAGGAGGTGAAATGTTATGTTATTGAAATATTATCTTATAAAACTGTCAACGAAGGTCATCATTGTATTGGTGTTTTGATAACGGTTGCCGGATAATTCAAACTTTAGACTAATTCAAAATACAGTTCGTCTGCCTCGTTAGTTGTGGGTTCTAATCCCGGGTCGGGAACTATTGGATTTTTCTAATTTAGAATTTCTAGCAGTTACTCGGAGTCTGGAATTGTGCCCAGTGTAGGGCGATAGGTCAGCACATATTCCATGGGACTTAAACGTTACCAGTGGATCGTGGGATTGTACTATACTCATCTGCCTGCCCTTTCGGAGATTACAGGCGTGATGTTACGTCTTCATCATCATCATCATCAGCCTACTCTCGTCCACTGCTGGACCTCTCCAATAGGCCTAGGCCTAGGATAGGCCTCTCCAATGGCACGCCACTGAGCTCGATGTTATGTCTTACCTTTTCAAAATATATGTTTGTTCTTTTATAACTTTTTTTAGTTTGTATAATACTGAACAACAAACTTGTGTAACTGTTTTTTTTAGATTTATCGTTCAGTGATGAAACTCATATACGATTTATTGTTCCGGGATATTCTTCGCTAAAGATGCAAAATCAAGCCAAATCTAGTCATTTGCCAGATACATCAAATATGGTAAGTAGTGAACATTCTCAGTAATGTAAGCAAATTGACGAAACTGTTCTTAAAACTCTAAGTAAGATTGGGGAAATCTCCAATCTAAAAGTGATTGGTTGGTGCCAATTGATAGCTAGACCGACAGAACACAATATATGTAATCAGATACTTTATTTTACGTACATTACCCATATGCACCCATATTGGAAAACTAAATGTACAACTGTGTATAAAGATTGCCCTTGAATAACGAATAATTTTTTGCAGAATAAAATAGAATACAAACATCTCAATAACCTTATAGAAGAAGGCCAAATAATCAAAGCACTGACATTTAACATATACGATGATAATATGAGGGAGGCTGCTATATATCTATTTCGCTTATTACAAAGCTATGAAGAGAATGACTTTATGGCGCTACGGGAATGGGCTGTTGAGAACGTCAACAAACACATGTTTGATTATGTTTGGCGATTGGTGAATCTGTACAAAAACGACATAACAATAAAAGAGCAAGAACCCCCATTTATCACAAAACCCAATTATTTCATCAACACAGAAACTATTAGAAAAGCTTATCAGTTAAAAATCAAAGATGGCCAATTTAGTAAGGTGGAAGGGAAAGTCAATCAATATCATAAAACGGATAACAAAATCGCCATAAATACAAATTATTCCGGTTGGAATTTACCAAGCAACGGGTGTGAAGAAAAACTTGATTATTTTAGAGAAGATATTTCACTCAACAGTTATTATTACGGTGTACATTTAATGCATCCGTTTTGGATGAGCAACGATGAACTAGATGTGTTCAATGGTAGGCACGCTGAGCACTACTATTATATACATCGGCAGCTTTTAGCTCGGTACAATTTAGAAAAAGAACATTTAAAACAGGAAAATGTCAATATGACTCCAAATTGCGTCAGTGACTACAATTCTTACTTAACGTACGATAACGGGCTTCCATTTCCTATAAGGTCTTCAGTTTTGCCAGAATGGAATGAGAATCAAGCGCGCATTAAATCAATAGATATCGCGATTAAGGAATGCATATCTAGGGGAGTGATTTTTATGGTAAGGAATATCACTTTAAAGAAAATTTGCCGAATTTACAATATTGATTTTAATTTATCTATTACCTTTTAAGGAGAACGGGACTATGATTTCGATGACGGAGGAGAACTATGTAGATCTGCTAACTAAACTAATACGTGCAAATTTCGACGGCGTAAGAAATGCTAAGATGATTAAATCTGTATTTGGTTACGGCGGTAACGGCTATTCAAATGAAGGGTGAGAAATTTTATTTATTAATTTGAATAATTTAAATAAAAAAATTTTACTCCTAATTTTAATTTATATATCAGTATGCAATACACTTATATTTAATTCAAAAATAATCTATTCGAGTCGTAAATGGAATATTGATATTATTTATTCAACATTTCCGTTTTCAGTTACAATCCTGCACCGTCATTGCTTCATCATCCCGAAACATCCCTACGAGACCCGATATATTGGTATTTAATTCAGTTTCTTCTTAACTACTTTACCGAATATTCTAACACACTAAAAACATTTGATCTATCACCATATCTTACTGACGAGTTCAAAATAATCGAAGGGGATTTTACAAAGATCACTACATACTTTGATTATTATCAAGTTAATATAAATAAAGCTATCGAAGATGATCAAGTCAGTTACGACGGAAAACCGCTAATCTTTACAGCGAGGCAGAAAAGACTGAAACATTTACCGTTTACTCTGAACTTTACTATTGAATCTAAAAGTACTAGAAATTCTATAGTGAGATTATTCTTGGGCCCGCCATGTAGTGAACAAAACTGCTGGAACAAATCGCACAGATTTTTTGAATTGGACTCGTTTATGTACGGACTTGTTGAGGGTTCCAACATTGTAACTTGGTCCCCTGATACCTCAACGCGATTTTCTTTCGATGATTACTTTAACTTAGAACTACCGAGAACAAAGAAAAATAAGTTTAACTTATTCAAATTTCCGGAAAATATGCTGATACCTCGTGGTTCCGAAGATGGTTTGAAACTCACTTTGTTTATTATGATTAATGCCGCCGATAACATAAGTCAAACTGATTTTGTTGTTGACAGAATTATGTACAAACATTTCTCGAATGAAGTGGATGCTAAACCTTTAGGGTTCCCATTTCATAGGCAGGTAAATATTTCTAAGGACATTGTTTATAACAATTGTAACTTCTTTAATATAACGATATATCACAAAAAGGGCTCTATTGATAACACTGGTTACTTTTCTCCTCATTTGTCTTAATTATTATATAAGTACCTACTTACTATATGTAAATTAAAAACTAAAAATGTACGATCTCGCTTATAGGTAAAGGTTATAAAATGAATATAAAAAATACGGAATATTAATAAAACTAGGTATGTTTTCTTCCTTCCCACTGACGCAATTTTAATAGGGTCTCTATTGTATATGAAATTTGTTTATCTTTTATTTTCTATCTAGCACAATTTAACCCAGTTCCCATATGTACGTTCAGCAGTATTTCAGATATTGAATAGTCATTAAAATCATTATCAATATCAACACTTTTGTTGTTCCACTTATGCTCTCCGCTCAAAATGGGAAGAGTTGTCCATATTCCGTCAGGCTCATCAAGTACAGATCAGCAGATTTCACAAGCTTTTTCATAACATTTTATAATGTTGTGAAAAAGCTTTAGGTTGTACAGATTTCCTCCCGATAGTTTTTTATAGTGTTACAGCAACTGATATATTTTAATCTTAATACCGCTAAAATTTTGTAGAGGTGTGCAACATGTTATTTAACCATGCCTTTAGAAATAAACCACTAGAAGTAGCGTCTTTATATATATTATTTTAAAAATATCATATGAATTTGTACAAGAATTACTATTTAAATTTAGAAATAGATCCATTACACCTAACAATAATATCATGCAAGTGTTGATAGAAGCATATCACGCCATCTATCAAGAAGAATTTCTAACCTAGTATTTACTGGTAAGTAAGCAGTAAGATAGATGCAAATATTTAGTGCATGTATTTATTTTTAATCGTTTAAAATATTCAATTATTGTTTTATTAATTGTTATATGAAAGTTATGTTGAAATATGAGTATATTAGACTTTATTAGATCACTCCTAAGAAGTTTCATATATTGCCATCTATTGAGAAAAAGTAGAACTAGAAACAAAGTTACATAGCATGACCGTTATTACTTTGATATTATGTTGTGTTTAAAATTTATGTACAATTCATGAATTATTATTATTTAGTATTAATATTAGTGTTATGTTATATTTATGTAGTAAAATACATAAGTATATATATATAAAATATTTATTAATACATATATGTTTGGTTTTAGAAATTTCTTTATTTGTATTGTTTTTATTAGTGTGTCTAAAAGATTCTTGACTCGTTGTTTATTGATAAGATCTACATAATAATATTTCATTTCTGTTTATAATTTAAAAGTATAAAGAGGACTGTTATTAGCATGAGATGACACATCTACTTTTGCTCATGAAGTCATGATTAGGTAAAAGTACATGACTCTTATTATCACGTATTATATCTTAAATCTTTCAAATATAATAAGTTTTATTGTATAAAAGTGTTTTGTTTTTCAATTATTATTAACGCAAGACAGAACGTCGTACAGTTAAAAGTCGGCAGTTATATAAGTGTGATAGATCAGTCGAAGGCTCTCAAGTAACAATTTATGTACTTGTAAAAGAGACTGCAATTATTATTAGAAAGAGTGTGGATTATTATTGAATAATATCAGAAAGAAAACAAATGGCTTTTATTAATAAATTTATTTTTGATTCTTTTTATACGGAACAATTTACAGTTGCAGTTCAGTAACTACATATTATGCACTGGTTAAGCTGGTTATATAATATACATATATGTATGTACTTTAATTCTGTGTCCCCATCCTTTTAATGCTTCATTACTTCGTTGTTGTGAGTAGTATAGTAAGGATCATTGTATTTATAAGTATACTCTTCACCCTCATGGTAAATCTCAACGTCTTCATAGAACATGTTAGGTTGCCTAAAGTATGCCTCGTAAGCAGGTCGGTCCAATGGATAACCCACAGGTTTGTCATCTAAGTAATCCCTTTCAAGATCTTTTGTCTCTTGACGTTTGTTGTATGGATAGACCATAACGAACAGCTGGTATGGGAAACCATTCTTGGTACCCTTGGGTAACATGAGCCTTCTAGGCATGAAGTCGTGTTTCTTCGACATATCAATAGGAACCTTGCCTTCTTCAACATATTTCATGAACTTCTGAACTGGCATCGAGTCTTCCTTGTAGAAGAGGAAATCAGTAGAAAGCCGTTCGATCTTGTTTAGACCACGAGTGAGCTTGTGTACGGACCAGTCTAATTCAACAAAATTCTTCCAGTTCTCCTCAATGTTTATGGGGTAACCGTTGGAGTCATATTTAGGACCTAAGAATAGTTTTACTACAGCATCACCTTCAACATCTGATTTAATATCAACAGTGACGGTGAAGGGTTTGTGGTTTAGGCGGGGCTGACGGACTTTGAACCGTGGGAACTTATGAGATTTGTATTCATCTTCTGAGTAGAAAATTCCATTCGACGCATCGTAGTCGAAGAAATCGAAGTAAGTCACCATCTTATCTGTTTGTACATCATTGATCTTGACTCCGGTGTAATGAAGAGCGTCATAAGTATACGGTGTCACATATTGTTTGTATTCATAAATGTAGCTAAGAATCTTGTTGTACAGTTGGTAGAAAATCGGGTCACGTAGTGAAGTTTGGTAGAAGCTAAGAGCGGTGGGTTGGAAGGTAAATCTGGAAATAAAAGTATTGGTAGTGTTAGTGGTTGAATTATCTGTCTTAAATTGGAGTAATCGCTGCAGATACACCAGGGACATAAGCGAATTAGTTTGTTAAAGTTTCTGACGCAGAAGAATACTGCACATCTCGAGCGAAAAGCAAATGCTTCTCACTTACGCAAACAGTTCGTAAGACATTTTATTTTAAAGTACCGCCATTAAGCGCCATATATTTAAAAGGCAAAGATAAGTACAAAACGGATAACTAATTACCCGATCGTTACCCGAAAAAAATATCGTACCATAGATAAAGTTTCCGTAGAAAAATCTACATATACCTACATATTAGTACGTTTACGAAGATATCCGAATGTCCAAAACAAAACTAACTTAAATTTCATATGACTACATTACCATAAAACGTATTCGTTCATGGTTTATAAAAAATAAAGAGGACTTACTTATCTACACTTTCACTGGCGGCGCCCAGGACATGGCGAGCGGTAACCTCGTAAGAGTGATGGTATTTCCTAGGATGGACCTTGTAGATATCGTAGTTGGCTTGCCAGTAATCACCGACAAAATTAATAGATTTGAAATCACTCAAATTAATATTTTGTTGATACTGAAAAAAGTACACATAGTTAAGTCATTGAATTACAATGTTGTGAATATTGTCATAAAATACTTATTAATTTTGCACTTACGGCTGTGAAGTGGCCTTTCTCGAGATACTGGATGAAAGTCTTTTCGTACGTATCCAGGAATTGTAATTCCATAATGTGCTTCTTGTACGGGATTTGGAAATCATTCGGCCTTTGTGCAAATGGATAGTAATAAACCATGGGAGGATAGAAACCAGTCTTAATAGGATACCGCCAAGAGAATTCCGGGATTTCTCCGAGACCGTTTGATAAACGCTCGAGGTAGTAGCGAGCCAAAAGTTGCTGGTAATAATAATAGTAGGCCTCTCCACGACGTTCTTTCATCACTGGGTATTCATCTCCATCCATCCAGAACGGGAAGTAGACGTGGAAGTAATAGTAGTAAGCATTTAAGCCGATATCTTCGGTGAAATATGAAAGTTTGTGCTCGTCGTTGGGGTAAGAGATAGCATCGGAATAATTGGAGTAGAACACAAAAGAGTCATTCTCTATTTCGATGCCGTGTAGATGAGCCTGTTCCTTGTCAAATATTCCATTTTGCATTTTAGTGCGGAAAATTTTGAACCACACTGGGGCGTTCAGGAATAATTCCGGATGTAGCTCGTAGGGTGCTGGGAGGATTATACCTTGGGTGTCTGGACGGTGGATCACGGCAATATAGTATGCGTACAAGAATATGCCTTCGTTCATGTAGACGCGAGCATATGCCGCAGTTTTGTAGAATGTTTCGAAGTCCTTAGCGTAGAAGAACAAATGGAACAGAGCAATTGCTTGCTGCTTATATTTCTCATAGAAGATTGAAAATGGGTAATATTTAGGGAGATATCCGACCTTTTTCAACGTCAAGAATTCTTCCACAGCCTTTTTATTCTGTAATGAAATGTATGTACATACGTAATTATTGGATGTCATAAAACGACATTGATGACATTTAAAAAAGTTTAAAAATTACTTACGGTGTAGTTGTCCATATTAGCCTCAACATCGTATTTCTTGCCGATTTTATAGTATTCAACATTAAAATCTACTTGAGTCGGGACGTAGAACAGAGAGATGACTTTTTTCTGTTTCAAGACAAATTCTGGGTCAGCTAAAAAATGCATGTAATCATTTAGTACAGTTATTAACAATTAACGGTTTCTCCTTCCACTCAGACAGTATATTTTTCTAATCCTTCTTATTTACACACCAATTTTGTACAATTTTGAACGATAATATTTCTGTGCAATGTGGGTATTCTGATTTTCTAAAATTCCGTGCCTCAAAGGGTTAAGATATATTGATGAAAATTTTAGCTAATGATCGAACAAAACACAAACAAAGTGTCGGAAACTATTTTCATGACCTCTATATTAAAGAAGACTGTATAATGAAACCTAATACGTAGTAAATAAAATAAAATAAAAATTAATTTATAAGATTTTATCGTTGTGAACATCCTATTGTATTTTAAAAAAAAAAACCACAAACGATTTTACCTCATCAATGTAATAAACTGATACGCAAGTTGCTCGATGTAAGACCTATTACGTCATACACAAGTACAAATTTATATCTAAACTTACATCTAACAATATGAGTACAACTCTGCGATTAGGACACTAATACTAAATCTTTAACGCGTACCATTTTGTTTATAACTCCTACAGTACTAACGGTGTACGTATAGGAAGAAATATGCCAAAAAATATTTCTATTCTACTCACCATCCTTGGTTTTGTATGTATGCGCGTTTGGAGTTGGTAAGGACACCGCCGCAGCGACGGCCAGGAGGCCCGCAAGAGCCAAGACAGTCTTCATTGTTCCCGCACCGGCCAACAACTGTACCTTCACCAGCCTCTCGTCCGCTTTTGTAAACTTCTTTCACAACTTATCATGTTTGTTTATCTTAACAAAACAATAATAAGATTTCGATTTATCTCCTTGCTGACCTTACAGATAAGAAATATTTTGGACGCTCTAATTATTCAAAATATACTGCAGGTTATCATCACCTTTCTTACTTATATTATGTTTATACAGCTTCGAGATAAGCGTTTATGAAAAACATTCTGTGATATATCTGTTACCAACTCAACAGTTGCGAATTCTAATTCATTAGTAATAGAAATAAAACTGCACCCAAACCTTATTGAATACACAAATTAATACGAAAACTTGTTAAGCTTTAGTTGGAGGTATGGTACAATTCAAACATACCCAGTCCTAAGAGTGATAACGTAACTGCCTGGAATTCATTTTTCCATTTCGGTAGTTCCTGGTATAAATACTAGCCTTTTTTACACAAAACGTGTGTTTTAATATTGAATACAACTTGCTGTAACAGAGGAAATCTTTGCTGTCTCTATAATGTAGGTGCTTGAAGCGTGAAAAATTTACCAACACACACATGGTCGGGGTGGCAGACTCCTTTCTTCATCCCTCTCAGGTGAACAGGAGGTTTGCTATTAAAGGTCCCCGCTTAGACATCTCAGAAATTCAAGAGATATTATTTAATTGTGGTATTATCTGAAATGTAAAAAGTAGTGTTACAAAATTTTGTTAAATTTACTAATTTTTTTTACTAAATTTTTTAATTTCATACATAATTGAAATTCAAATTTCCTTTCTTTTTTATAATACTGTCAGTTTGGAACATATGAACACTTACATTAGTTATTAAGGACATTATATATCGTTAGATGTTAGAATAATTTAAGAATATTTTTATGCACTTTCATATTATGTGTATTCAGTGTTTGTATGCTAAATATAAATGTTGTAATTTACATTTCAATATTTTATTATTTCACTATTGTTTTAAGTGTGCGTATTTATCTACAACTAGCTGTATCCGGCGCGCGTTGCTACACCAACAGCGAAAATAAATTAATATCACATTCGTTTCCCCTGTGTAAAAAT
>DWDT01005127.1:0-10662 GCA_018245595.1 Microceris scylla
CACGGATCGCCTCTCAGAATAAGAAGGATTAAGGCTACAATCTGCCAAGATAACTCATACACACACACACACACACACACACACACACACACACACACACACACACACACACACACACACACATCCCAGCATCTCAAGATAACTCAGTGCAGCTTAATAGCCACGCCTTAGAGAACTTAATTGTAATATTTAGTCTTAAAACGCATATATTTTGTAAAGATGTGCGCGCTAGGATTTGAACCCAGGATAACCAGGGTAAAACGCTGAACACTACATTAATAGACTTTCACTGCTTCAGCTTCAGCTTTTTAAACTTGGTTTGGAATTATGAAACATTGTAGCAAAATACATAGTCGTATTCCATTGAGAATATTATCTACTTCAAATAAAACCCAAATGTATTGAAATTATCGCTTGAGAATTTTCTTGTTAATGATGTCAACTTTAAAAATATCATAGTACATATTATGTTTGTTACATATAATAAAAAGCTTTTAACGCACAACCGTATCGGGAATAACGCGATATTCTTCGAACACAGTTATATAAACGCTTTTATATAAATTGATTAGATACTATAAAATGTTCTGTTAGATTGTTTACCAAACACAAGTTTTGAGCAATATCAATTTTTCCCCAATATATATAATTATTACCCAATATATATAATTGTATAGTGCATTTGTTTAATATTATTGCGATACTAGGTGTGCCCGCGACTTCGTCCGAGTGGAATTTTTTATTTAGAAATCAATTAAAAAACATAAAAGTGTTTTTAATATAAAGAACCTTTTTTAAAGTACTTCTGTGTATACGATATTTTTAGTTTAAAATTTTGCCGTTGTCGCAATATTTTTTATTGCTGCTCCTCTCCTATTCATCTTAGCGTGATGTTATATAGCCTGTAGGCTTCCTTGATAAATGAGCTGTCTAACACTGAAACAATTTTTCAAATCGGACCAATATTTCCTGAGATTAGCGCGTTCAAACAATCAAACAACCAACAATCAAACAAACTCTTCAGCTTTATATTATTAAGTATAGAAGTATAGACATAGAAGTATAAATTTACTTTAATTAACACGGTACAGACCAATTACATTAATTAAAGGACAATGCATTTATACATTTATACATATTTTAACATGCCCCTCGTCGTTTCTATATGTACCGGATGGATATTAACATCTTGAAGAGTTGTTTCCAGTTTCACGGATGCTAATTTTAATTTGTAAATTTTCAATTCGCCACTGCTGGATGTCAGCGAGTTATTACTGTTTGGCTGTCGTTTTTTCCGCTATTTTGTGTTGTTATGACAATTTTTATATACTCGTATACATATATAAAAGCGAAACACCACTGACTTATTGACTGACTCATCACGAGATCTCCGAAGCTATCTGTCCGATTGATTTGAAATTTGGCATAGTTACATATTCATTAAGGGACGGAGATGCTCATCAAAAACGGATTTTACGATAATCCTACGATAATCCTATAATCTTACGATACGATAATCTTACGATAATCCTATCCAAAACGATAATCCTAATGTAAATGAATTTTTCTCCTACCATTACACAGACCCCTTTCTTCTCTTCGCCGGACCACCCTTCCTGCCCATCGCACACTCACATTCTCTCCCCTTCCTCTAGCTCCTCTTTTCTTTTTTAAAAAGTATAATAACATTATTTCGACAATATACCACAGCCAATCACACATATACTCACCTACATCCACTGATGAACATCCAAACCGGCCACGTTTACAAACCGTTGCTGTGCTAATCGTTGGTGTTTTTATTTAAAAGTTATAGTGTAAATTAGTTTGTTGGTAATATTTCGTGAAATCTTGAACAATTTAATTAAAAAATAATAATTTTGTAATATTTTATAATTCAAATTGTATATCATTGTAGGGTAATACTAAATTAACTTTATATATTTTTTGCAGTAGTAATCCAATATATAACTCGGTTGACTGGTAGAAAATGCCACTTGGCATTAAGTCCGCCCTTTGTTACCAACAATAACGGATAAATAAATAATTATTTGGCGCTTTATTGTTACCACATTGCTGAAATCTCTTAAATTCCTGCGTTGATGTGCGTCATTCAAATTTCATCATCATCAATCCTTTTTATCGTTTTACTGTTGAACACGGTTCTCCTGTCAGAATGAAAAGGGTTAAGGGTTGGGGTTCCTTTATCTCCGTAAGAATGTTTTTTTACATGTTCAAAAATGGTCCATTCATGTTCATTGACAACTGTACTGCATCATTAGTTTTTCTATTCAACCACTTCATCTTTGTTATTCGTTTCCGTCTGTATTAGTGAGGTTGATATTAGTTATGAAGTTTTGCTAGTCACTATTTGTTTTTTAATTCTCTTTTTATAGTACATATTATACGTACTTAATATGTTCTTTCAAGAACTTCATTCATCGGCCACATTTGTATCCCAAATTATCTTCTGATTCCAGCTGGTACGCATTTAGAATGGACGTCAATTCTTTGTTTCTCGTGACTAATGATCTTACTCGAAGTTTCGTTGTACCTTCGCAAGTTAGTTGAAAGGAATATAGAAACAAAGGTACTAAACTCATTTACTTTATTATTGTTACAAATAATTTCGTACATCAATCCATCATTGTGCCGATCCGAAGCGAATAATGGTAATTTCGCCGTAATATCACCGTACGTGCTTGAATTTATTGATGTCGTGTAATATTTTACGCGTGTAACACGAATTCCCGCTCGTCGAGCGCGCCAGGAATGGGGAATATCTCATAAACACTATCAAACGAGCATTAAATGCTTTGTCAATTGGATCGTTGCCGCGGGAAGCTGTGTTCCCGTTTTAGGGCGTAATAAAACGGGTACAGGTTGATGTCCTTTTGTATTGCAGACGTTAGCGTAAAGAATTTTGTCTGCTTGTTCATCATCATCATCATCAGTTATTTTAACACGTGTTTACTGAGTTTGTGAATAGGTTCAAAACATCTTAAAATGTATATATGTATGTACATTTCACTTTTGCTTGTTATTTAAACATTGGTTACGTTTATGTACTACAGTAATTAATTATTTACGATATGGGTGTCATTTATGTTTTTTGTTGTTAATTATTATCGAGCACTAACTATGTTTTATTTTAAATTTTTGTATATATTTATGTGTGTTTCAACGTGATTTTTTTTACCAGTTTTACTTCTCGATTTTTCAAGGTGGTTGATTATTCTTGACTTTGCACATCACATCACCAGTATGTCAGTTCAATTCTGGACATACGGCTATCCTGACTAAGAGGTTTGTGCCTGTAATCCACACGTTGGATATGTTGTTCGGAGATCATTTGTTTGACTTAGCATTTCTTTTAATACGTTCCCGTTTTGCCCGTTCGTGACTTGCGCCACGTCTCATGTTCCCAGCGCGCGTTTCAGGCAAAAAGGGCAGTTTACACAAAACCTCCATTCACTGCAATATTCAAACCGCCGTTCAGCGCCCTTCACGCGGCGCTGGAGAACACGTTTTTATTCCGAATTAATTTATGCCTTCTGAAGTTAATACCCGTTAGATGTTCCATGTACATGAATAAACATATGTTTTGTTTGGTTTATTCGTATTGCTATGATATTTTAAATAGGTTTCGTTGTGATTATTCATGATATCATCAAGCTAAGTTTTCTACGAGGTAGGCAGAGAGCACCAAGTGCCAACTATCTTTGTCCTTACTGACTTGCTGTGTTTCTTCTACATTAATCACCCTTATCATAAATACGCGCCGGTCTCATGTGTAGTCATGTTTTTATATGTACTCATTGATAACTATCAATATTTTTTGCTTTACAATGAAACACCTTTCTTCTGTTGTCACTTGTTGCGATAAAACAACGAAGCGATTACGAATGCTATCTGAGCGAGCGCTAAGGTCATTAGAAGTTGTCAAGACCCTGTGAACGAGGTCTCTTCAAAACTATTTAGCGATTGTTCTCCTATAAGACGCATGACGGTCAAATAGGTCACATTGTGGTTTTAGTAACTGACCGAACTACTGATGGTTTCTTAGCGGAACCTCGACTAAGGCTCGCTTGAAACTTTTGCATTTGTAGTGTTCCAAAAGGGATACAAATATATTGGAGTCGTACAGTAACATTAGTTGCAATAGCTACTTCTTGTTGTAAAACGTAACTTCACGCCTATAATCCCCGAAGAGGTAGGCAGAGGAATGTAGAACACTCTCAGAACTTCTTGTTGTATCCATATATTTCAAATGGAATACTCATTTTCATTCTACACCAGTAATATGTACATTAAATCGCGTACGTAATACGTATCGGGACAAGTCTTATCACTATACTGTGATGTCTTTCAGCTAATCATTTACTATTCCGCTTTATTATAACATAATATAACATCAAGTCCCTGTATTTCCCCGCAGGGGTAGGCTGCGGAGTGTAGAATGTTTCCACAATTTATTATCTGGTTTAACAATAAAACCATAAGTCGGGTACGAAGCGTTTGACAATTTTCTCGATAAATTCGGTACGTACGTTGCTGTTAGACTTGTACGAACGAAAATTTAATACACTGATACACGAGTATTTCTCTGGATTGGTCGTCGGACTTGTGCGCGGGGCAACGTTCAATTCCTTTCGCCTTTTATTTGATCATACGTTTATACCTCATGGTCGATTTTCATATGACACATCAAAGAGTTGGTTTTGCGCTTCATTTAATTCATATATCTTATATACCTATAAATATTACAAAGGACGTGGGTTATAAACAAGCAGATATGAACGTATGTAGGTACGATTTTATCAGTCAGGATGGGCACATGAAAGTCGTGACATTCGATTTTGTAGATACGTTTGTGTACGGACATATATGTACATATTTATATGTTTAATAAAGGACATATACGAACAGTCCGTTTAATAAAGGATTTAATCGACGTGTTATAAGGGCTGACGTGATACGGTCTGAAAAATCACGCCTTCTTGATGGTATTCCCCACTGATTAATTATGATAAATTTGTCTTTGTGTTTTCATTGTCTGTTTTGTGTATAATCGCAGTTATCGCTTGAGGGGAGTTATATATACGGGTGAACTGGGCCCATTCTATCATCTATAAGTTGTACTTTTGAGTGTTCCCCCAAACCTACATATAATATAAAATAAAACGGGATGACACGATAAGTGAGATTTAATTTAATTTATATAGTAAAACCATAAGGATATCCCAGAAAACAACAGTAATATTGAGAAGTATCACATTTTTGGAGGGCTACCGCTCGTTTACCTTTGTTATTCTTGTGATTGACAAATTATTAGAAGGTCGTGTTAGTTTAATTTGCACGGTTTTAAAGACATTGAAGTTTTAAAATCAGGTAAATCGGAAACTTGAATTATTTTAATAGTTTTCAGCGTGTTTCTTTAGAATGTTCAAGAATATTATCATCGTACTTTTGCGTGTTCCAGAATATTCCGGAATATTCTCGTCTAACTGCTAGACATGGATGATCTAATTGCACAATATGAAGCGACGCGATGCGTCTCGCTAAACAGCTTTTAGTTCTAAGCTTTAATAGAATTTCCGTCTATATTCTTTTGTAGTGCAAAAGCTTCAACTGTTTAAATGAGCGTCAGAGACCGACGCGCGATTCTCTTGAAAGGAAGCATCAATTAAACATTCAAAGTAAAATTGAAAAGAAAATCTAACAGTGAAATCAAGTCTTAATTGTAGTATTTTTTGTACAACTTCGTTAAATCTTCTGCATTACAAAAAAAATTGAAAATGCCCACCTACGACTATTTTTGATAACTATACATAGTTCATGTTTCCGAAATAGTTTTAAATTTCGATCGTTACATGGAACTAATGGAAAGTAAAAACGGTTACAAGACTAAGGCAGAATGCCCATCGACAATAAACTATTATAATAAGAAAAGCCAAACCCAATTAATAGTCACCTCACAATTCAACAATGTATTATTCAACAATGCGCCTTACTAAGGTCCGAAGAGCGCGTCGCGTTATCCCTTTTAAGCTTAATTGTAACATCGTTTTTTATATAACTGTATCATACAGCCATATGAATTCTTAATTTAAAGTGAATGATTGCAGTCCATATTATGTACATATATACGACTGTATACTTATATATACGAGTTTATACAAGTGTGTACATATTCTTAAAGTATTTACATAGCTCTTCTCTTTTCACAATGTGTAACCGAACTCGAATTAAATAACTATTGATATCGATTTAATTTTAAACCATGCAAAAAGTCTTACGCATTCATTCTAACGACAGCACCGTAAAAGTGTTTTTTTTTTTTCTATGAATAAAACTAAAAGCTGCCAGCGACCGCAGGCCGGTATTGTCCTGAAAGGCTTATTTTCGCTCGCTTCAAACATTTCAGCCGCAGCCGTCCGCTCTCTGATGATGAAACGTGACGCAACTGAAAGAATATTCCAAGCGTTATTTTCACGACGCGGAAATTTAAAAGGGAAAAATATGTCTTTCGTATTTGTTATATCCTTATGCGGATTCTTGGGTTGGTTGATTTCTCAAGTCGTGATATATCGTGGTCATTGAGATGGATTTACTGTGCCCCACGCACTAATTGCTTCTGGATAGATTCGGCTAGTGTTCTTTGCAAAGACGAGATCCTGCAAGGTGTGGAATGCGATATCATATTGTATTTCATGAAAAGTCCAAAAAATTCTAAGTGTGAGAAGAACAATTGAAATACAGTATGTTATGCTATAATATTTGTATGTATACAAACATAAAGTACCTATATGTATAGGGTCCGAGAAAGTATTTATTGTTTCTACATTATGTCGTTATTTGTGATTAATGTTGTATTTTTCTTTAAGGGGTAGGTGACTTATTTTCACAAAATTCATTTTTTCCGATAAGTTAAGTATTTGACTTGGAATTCTCGGGGCATTAAACAGCTCTTATATCAAAGTCGGTAGATTACAAAATGTCTTTTCAGTGTCGCCACAAGGGTCTCAGTCGAAACGGCACACGACTGTCGCAACGAAAAGTTACTTGAAGTTATTGTTTCGGAGGAGAAAGAAGACGGAGCAATGTTGGTCCATTTATTTTAATGGTGCGTTCTATTTTTGTTAGGGACAATCTAGCTTTATGTAATAAAACAATTGAAATTAATAAATTTACGAGTATCCTACGAGTATATAAAATCACAGTGACAGTCAATATTTGAGAACGAGAGCACTTTGTTCTGAAAAAACTTTTGAGTTGTTTTCAATACATAAAAAAAACATTTTTGTATTAGATAGTTTTAGGTTCAAATTCATATAAATTATGTGGGGTAGATATTAAATCTTTCCTAGAAAATTTAGTAAAAAGGATCATTGTGGTCTCAAAATGGGTAATAAATACATTTTGGTCAGATGAAGCTTACAAATTCCATTTTCAAACTTATTAAATTGTATCAGTAAGATCGAATCGACCAAAGATCGGCGGCGTGCAACCGTGGCGCATTGTCGCCCGCGCAAATATAAATAGACCGGTCGATGCGACCGCGTCCCGTCTGCTAACTTCGGGGCGGGACGCATCTACCCCAACCCGTGAACTTGCAGCTGACGATTTTCAATTGTTTGTTTATAATATAATATATGAGCTTCTCGTAAATTTGTATCGTGTTGTATCTCGAATATTGCTAATTTAGGATTAGAGACTAATATTTACGGTGTTTCCTTTGTACATTAACGCGGTGAGTTGGGGTTGTATTGGGGATGCGTGTGTTGTATTCTTTTTATTATTTCTTGTATGTATGTATATATTTCGTATGCGAGCGGTGGAGATGTATAATGCACATAATGCACCCCTTAAGGTTTTTTTGTGCTTAATAACAATTTTGCTCACGGATTTTTGCTATATGTTGTGGCCCTATATTGATACGGAATTAAAGACGTGTAGCCTAATTAGGTTTCGAGATGCATTTTTAATAATAATAATAATGTTGTCACCTTGTACGTACGCAAAACCTGTACTGTAGAACCAAGACAAGCAAAAAATGTACATAAAATACGTTTATTTATGTAAATATCTAAATACATTCCTACTTTTGTAGAAAATCTCAGCCGGTCCCATTTAAATCGTTGCCACTTAACGACGGAATATTTAATTAGTAGACATCTAAAATAACAAATATTTCTAATAGAATATAATATTTTAACGACCATCGCACAATCAATCCTTGGGACGTTCATTTTATATCAATAGACTCGCGTTTGACTACAATCTCACCTGATGGTAAGCGAGATGTCAACTAAGATGCAACACGCTTGCCTGAAAAGCATGTATTGATAACTGTCTTGTATAATTAAATTATTCATAGTTTATTCCCAGCAGTTGCTCGGAGTATGGCTTTCTGCCCGTTATATGGCAATACGAGTAGACTAACCTCTGTCTCGTGAAACGTATAGTATAACAGGTGAGATGTGGGAGTGCTGCATTTGAGTGCTCTGCCTATCCCTTGGATAAAACGTAGGCGTGAGGTTACGTTATGTTTCAATGGGCAAAATCACGGCCTGGTAAATAGTTAAAATACTCGTTCGCTCGCAGGAATGCTCGGAACGTGGATCGTATTAGAGCACGGCGGGGACCCGCTCGCCTTGACAAGGTCGCGGGCCGGTTGCCGTCTCACGACCGCGCGCCGCGGACCTCGCGGCTCGAGGTGTTCTTTTTTTTATTTTGTTTCTAGTTGGAAAACGAAACGATATTTAGTATTACAAAAGAGTGAAGAAAAAGTACGGCAGGTCTGTAAGACTAGAGATACATGGAACTCGGTGGTGTGTGTTTGCCCCGTAAGGAATCTGGCGTGGATTTATGTAGGTATGCGGGAGTGTCTACAAAAAAGTTACATAAATATATAACTATAATGTAAGAAGTCTTACCCGTGTCGTATCTATTATTATTAAAACAAGTCAGATGTTCCATTTGTTCATTGACTTATTCCAACTTCTGCGACGGGTGTTGTGAGTTATATTATATTCATATATTGAGCATCAATAGTACACTTTAATTGTACTTCACTCTACTGCCTATACCTTCGAGGAGATACAGACGAGAAGTTAGATTTGAGGATGAGTACTAGTTCCCTGTGTTTGGATGTAAAATTCTGTTACACATATTATATTTATTTAGAGGTCTATGTATGAATGTATGTAGTTTCATTATAGTTACCGTAGTAAGACATCTGATAAATTTAGAATCTAATTTTCATACACAAGTTATCTTAAGATATTTTGATCACTAATTTATGTAAAATAAAACATCGACTCGGTTTTTTTGGACCAACTCTCGTATCCTGTGTCAGGTAATTTACATAACAAAGAAGAGAACATTCAAAGCATATTTACAAAGATGTAAAATGCTTAAAAATAATTCGAGACCTCCTTTTCCGCCCACCCCTCTTCTGCCCCTCGTTAGGAATGCAAGAAGATGCAATTACAAAACCAAGCAATTACAGAAAATTATTGAGCATGCACAGTACACGCACGATGGTACCTCGCAGATTGCATCTCTTGCGATGCTCAGGTCCATAATTAGCTTAAATAGTTCTTTGACTATTCTTTAAGTTTTACTTTAATCATTGCAAATCTCTAATTCTTTTCTTTAGAGTTGTTGTCGCCATCGATTTTAATTGCCTGATAATGCAAGGTGGGCTGCCCAAACAAACATTAACGGGTCTTTACGGAACAATCGTTATCGCCACATGGTTCCTCACGCTTTCTTTCACCGAAATGGGCACCTTTGGCCACTTGAGGCTACTCAGACTGTCGTGTTGAAAATTATAAAAATGAACTTTTTCTCTTAAATTAAATTATGAGATGTTAATGGCACCCGCGTGAAAGATCGCGTATTAATAAAAAAATAAGTTAAGTATTTGTTCACACGGTCGGTTTATGTAAGAGACACATTCTAGTATAAAGTCCCGACAACCGGAGTGGCTGCGGGCATTAAGATTCTAACTAGTGTGACCTAACTGTATCTAATAGTATTGGTGAATAGTGCAGTGTCTAATAGAGTTGTTTTACGTACGAGTTCGTTATGTGTTTTTTATTATTTAAAAATAATCTATTAATTGTAGTCCAGCAGTATTTCGTCATCAATAGCTTGATAGTGGGTTATCAATCTTCAATATTATGAACTTATTGGATACATGACACAAATTCATATGATCCAAATTAATCTACATACATATTTCGAACTTGTCCAATCTGAAAGCTCAGGTCACATTTTTGGAGAACACATTATTAAGCTTCCATTATGCCAGCTCTTACCATTCTAAAGGTTGTTACATATATATGTATTAAAATATCTAAAGAGATAAAATAATATATTCCCACGGTACGATTCCAGGCATAAGTTACACCTAGTCCATGAACGGTGTGGTATGCGAGGTAGGGTCGCATTAGTTCTAAAGATAGTCACAGACGGAGCTATAATATTTATTATAAGAACAGATATTATACATAGTATCTATTATATAAAAATGAATGTTTGTATGTATGTTATCGATTATCTCAAAAACTACTGGACCGATTATTATGAAAATTGGTATATATATGTATTTTTCCACCGAGAAGGTTTGTGTAATATGCTCATTGATGCCAC
>DWDT01005128.1:0-10660 GCA_018245595.1 Microceris scylla
GTATGCCTTCAAGTTTATTACAGGTTGCATGTCATTAATGAAAATAATATGAACCCAAGTGTAATTAAATTATTTTATGCCCAGCGGAGAAGGCAGGTATCAGCTAGTTATGATATAAAATCCCTGTTTATGACAGTGAGGTCAGATATCGTCATGTAAATTGTAAGCTTTAGTATTGACCAGAATATTCTCCAGAGCCTGTGAAGTTTGCCAAGACGGACCCGGTAGATGGTGAACACGGTGTTAATATTTTCATTTCGATTTGAGACCCTTGTCCAACAGTGGCACGATAAAAACGGTTGACAATAGGTAATGTTAATGGTGAAACAGGTTCTACATTCCTCTGCCTACCTTTTCGGGGATTACAGGTGTGAAGTTACGTCATGAAAGTTTTATTATATTGTCATTTCAGCATTGCATATATACATGTCATATGACATACCAGTACATATAAATATGATGTTTTAATTTTTTCGCACATCTCAATCTGCGTTGACTAAAATGAAATAAGGCTTCTCTTTTACATTGAATTAATTATATTGTGAACGAAAAATTTACAGTGAATTACTGTTGATGAAGTGGAAATTTATTCACTTTAACAGCAGTAGTGACATCCTTAAAAAAATCACCACATATAAAAGCCTCTGTTGTAACAGCAGTAGTCTTCTGATTGGATCATCTCATATATCTAAATAAGCCCTTTCTTCGTCTTAAACGAACCGAGCTAGTAGATGAGACAGTTTAGTGTGGTCGGAAGCGCGACTGGTTTGAGAGGAAGGTCGGGTTACGAGAAGTAACGGTCGCCAGTCCGACTGCGCTGGATGTGCGCCCATGTAGACATAACGCATTCGTTGTTTATTTACATACATATGCATATAATGAGGGAGATTGCGACAGTTTTATATTAAATAGTAAAATAAATAATTATAATCGACCCATTTATCATTCCACTGTTGGAATATGGGTCCCCTCTCATACTGAGAGGTAAGATGTAACTGACGATAAATTAAGGTTTATTGTTATTATATAGACACGTCAGGAACTTGTTCGAATAAGTTGAGAACACCGAGCGCCAAATAGCCAAATACATCTTGACTGAACAGATCAGATACCTACTAGGGATAATGTTAAGATTCTGTGACATGAGGTTCTTAAAAATGTGTTACTGATGATACTGGTGTTGGATAAGCGACGATGACCATGGGTGGCCTGTCTATCTGTTTGTTACATTAATCAGTACCTAATAAACATCAATACTGTAAAAAAATAAGAACTCGATCTATTCTACAAAATTGAAGACAATTTCAAAGCTTGTAAAAGATGGGATATCGAAAAGCCAATTGAATGTTTTAAGACCAGTATATTGAACTATAATCAAATAAGAGGATCGAGATGAATTTTATTCGTAATGAGAAGGAAGAAACTTAAGAACATACAGCAGTCAAAGGCCGCTGTCACCCATAGGTACGAGCGTATACTCTTATCTACAACAGACTTTAGGAACATTTATTAATTCAAGCAGTTAATAAAACTTTATTAACTTGTGTTAATTGGTCACACGTAACTGGTGAAACGTAGGAGTACTCTACACTTCTCTGCCGACCCCTTCGGGGATTACAGGCCTTAAGTTAAGTTTTTTTAAATGGTGATAAGACGGTGGCCTTCAAAGCCGACAACGCATTGACCAATGCCCAGATGTTGCAAATGTCCATAAGCCACGGTAACCATTTAACATCAGGTGGTCCATTAGCTTGCTTTCCGGGCTAACACATAAAACATAAATAAATAAATGGGCAATAACATCAGTCCAAACATTACATGTTAGCATAAGTGCAGTTAATATTATTAAGTATCTCTTGTACTCAAAGGTGGTCAGAGACATGACGTCCCTGAGGTTTAGTCGGATAGTCGTGTTTCGATGTGCACGGGGCCACAACCACACACTTCAGACTCAGAGCTAAACGCAAATTGTTTTACCAGAAAACTGCTTCACACTAGAATAGAATAAGTCTATGGTGGTACTTCTGGAAAAATGTTTACAGATTCTACAAAGTTAAAAAGTCAATACGTATAAAAAAGAAATTATAATAAGATACAATATGAAAATTGTTTATTTGTAGATTTGATTAAAATTTACTTTTAAGTAGATCTTAGTAATATCGAAGTTCCGTTAACCTTTCAAATTGAAATTACTATTTTGAAAATGTGGTTTTGGTTGAAAATTAATCTTATAAGATAGCTAAGTAATTGACGTTTATCTTGAGATAGCTTAAGAAACTGACGGATATCGGCAACGTTTAAGACACGGAAGTGGCAAATGCTTATTTTGTCCATTACGTTAAGTGGCAACCGTAGTTAACTGAAATATGTAATATTATTATAACATCACACCAAGGTTCTTACGGGGCAGTCAGAGAGCATCGTATGCCAAACCTCTCAATCTTATAGATCTGGCGTGCATTTTCTGCATTCATCGTTCTCTTAATATATGCACGACGGTTTCGGCAAGCTTAAATATTCGCCTATTTAACTTTTTTTTGTACCTCATGCTCCTTAGATTTTGCTAAGAGTGTACTCATCAGAGTGTCACTTAAACAAGTACATATGTGTAACTGATGTTAGGGTTACTGACCCTGTTCACTAAGCTAGAACGCCTGTAGCGGCAACGAAATAGTGTCACCAGTCGCCAACCGTATGCGCTAAGGTTGGTGACACCATTGTTACGTCTGAAGAAGTCGGAGTAGCTGAGACATGTGACGGATCTTGATGTACAGCCTCGTGTTCAGAATGCCGAATTTGGAACTTTATACGAAGCAAAGATTTTTATACAAAGCCAAAGACTTTTCTAGGTTTTTTAAAGCCCAAAGATTGTGTAATCGAATAAATGGAATTTGTTTATTATTATTATTTATAAGTAAAATGAGTTAGCTTGAGAGGTTATATACATAGGTAAATACCTATTGTTACACGTTTTTCTCGTATAGGAACGAAGAGCTTGAAAGGCACAAAATGTGGATTTCTGTCGTCTACGGCGCTCAATCGACAAATCGAAATCGTAACTTGCTTCTCGTCTAGTCTAGTAAAGTAACTCTTGAATTGGTCATATTTTACGTTTTTTAAATAAATATAGCAATATGTATTTGTCGATTTTCTTACATTAGGACCTTGAAGTTTGATGACGACCAAAATAGTTTTAAAAATAAGACTGTCGTCAAGTAATAAATGTACGCAAATCACAGCAGTCACATAACCACCCTTCTCGCAGTATGTACATATATTTAGATGGACGTCACTATCACGTCAGTCAGCAACATCGGTGGTCTGCGATTATCATAGGAATCGCTGATCAAGAGCAATAATAAATTGCATGTTTTATGAAACACGTCACCGTCGCTAGATCGTAGCAGTCAAATACATAACTGATGAATCTCATTGACACACATACAGATGTGGGTATGCGAAACTCGCGAGAGGTCTGACTGCGGCAACTAATTGGAAATGAAACTAATATGGTATGCAGGTATGCATCCGATATTCGTAACAATTTCTTTCATCATTTTCTTTGAGCGTAAACGTGTATAGACCTTTTTTTGTTGACGGGGAAAATCTTCGAAAGTTACACCTACACCATGTTAGAGATATTGGGCTATTTGAGATTTTAGTCGCACTAAATCCCCCCTATTTAGTCTTCCTCTGCTCTTATAGGACGGCTCCGGGATTTTCAATGCAACGCACCGGTGCCCTCCTAGCACAAGGCCCGTACAGGATCTAAATTCAGGAGAGATAATCCCTCATCTCGGACGTGTGGAGATTTAAGTTACTAGTTACCTAAATCTTCTTTGTAGATCTGGTTTTTGCTATATTCGTTTTAACTGAAAGTATTGACTCCTTAAAGCACTCCCATAACACTTGGCTGGAGAATGGTATTCTTTAATGCTGAGATTTGACGGTTGAAAAATAAGTTGCAAAATGTTTTACACAATCGGTACTGCGCTTTGAAAGTTAAATCATAATAAACTGATAGACGGACAAAATTACTCTGGCGTTTGTATTATTCGTTAGAATTAACATAATTATATACAGACCACCTACGTCTTCACTTACTGCCTTAAACCATTCGAATTTCTAGTATCTTCTGTTTCTACAGAATCTAATTGCGTCAATGTTGGTTTAGCTATAGCGTTTATATTAACATAATGTATATATTTATATAAATGTATATTACATGTGTTGGTTATTTTGATTATAATGTAATGTATATAGACATGAGTCATGTCTATATACATTACATTATGATGGTCAGTCTGTCGGTGTTTTTGAACAGTGACGGTAGTGAGAAATTGTGCCTTTTAATATATTTTTGTAAATTCGAGTGTTTTTTGGAGTTCACGATGTCGGATGAAATCGCGGAGAATGGAACAGCGAACGGAGACGTTCCAGAGATCGAGCTGATTATTAAGGTAGTTATGTACCACGTGTAAACTTATAGCTTTTGGTGTAATTGCGCCTGTATCTCCTTCACGGATTTTGAGGAGTTGGCAAACGCAGATAACATGTTGTAGTGTATTTTAAAAGTATTTACGATGTTCCATACATTAAGTAAGTCCAGCGTCGAGGTATTTGTGTACCGAAGTGTCGTGCTAGTCGTGCACGGTTGTCTGCATGAAAGTGTATTATTACTGCACTACACGTTATTTGGGTCAACAACGACTATGTCTTGTTGGTTCGGTGCATTCTCACAGTCCATGGTATTTTCGTTGGAAGACACAATGAGGTCATCAGGCATGTTATCTAAAATTCAAATGTATTTACTGAGTAGGTAGGTGCCACAAGTAGGTATGTTTGTATGGTGTGGCATGACTAATCGCTTAATGTTTCTCACGATTTTTATCTATATTGGGTCACTAATAATTATGTATGAAAAAATGTCCACCGATCTTTCTTTATTCATTTCTTTTCAATTAATTTCAATGAATTGTGATTACAATGAAGCAAAAAACATTCACAAAACCGGTCAAAATAAGTTTGCGTCAATTTTATTTTCGTTTAGTGTATATGTCGAAAGTACCTAAATTATATATGTAAATAGTTGGAACAATAAAATTGATGAAATTTTCAATTTTACTCCATACTCATTTTGTTCCTGTGAAATATCTAAATATTATCTATTACAATAATACTACATTAGCCTCTAAGATTCTTATGTTGACTATAAAGCTCTTGAAATTTTTTTATTTAAACTGAACTTTTAAGACTTCCTTTACATTCTACATCAATACTTAACCACCATAAATATGTTTTATAAGAACACAATATTAAATTGTGTGTGCAGTATGGAAATTAGTTTTGAGAAAATACTGTCTAAAAAAAAATAATATGTATGTTTCACCTAAATAGTTAAGATGCACTGAATGGTATGAGATTGCACAAATTACTAGAAACATAACTCCTGTTATGTATCATTAGTTATTAAACTACATATGTCTAGTTCTTTAATTTTATTTAATTGGTTGATTTAATTTTTTCCAGCTATGCAGCATAATCTTTCAAAGATTTTACAAATATTTTATTTTATGTGGTTTACATACCACAGTAATTGTTGTGCAAACCTTATAAGCTTTTGTCTACGTTCATTAGTATTCATGGTATGTGGTAGACAAATTGCTGGGATTTATGTTCCCATATGAATGGATGTATGTGTGTTGTGTAATTATAATAAACACTTATTACATATATGTATGTTCCAATATAAATCTGGATATTCGTACTGGAAGCAAGTCCTTGTATATTTCTAATACTCTCATAAACTAGCTAATACTTTCTAAAAAATTAACTGCAATGATGTTGAAAAAGCTGTGAATTATTATTAGTCTGTACTGATTTTTTTTAAAGCCATAAATATAACTGTTTTATGGCTCTCTGCTAACAAATGTTACAATATAAAAACAATTTACCATTAATTAATGAATTTTAGCATTTGAAAACTGATTTGTAAATGTCAAATTATAGATCCAGTCTACACAATAATAAGTCTTAAAACTGGATCACTGTACTAATAGAGCTGGCAGCTTACACAAGCATTTTATTAATGTTTCTGGACTGGAACTTCATTTTATACCATCATCTGTTTTCACAAAGAAATTTATTTTGTTATATTCACATATGACAGCACTCTCAATCTCACATTGAAAATTTTTAAACAGTCTATAAAATTGGTTTGAATGTTATTATGTCTTATAATAATAATTCCAAAAGAAAGCTTAAAAGATCAGGGAAGTGAAGTGCAAGTGAATACCAATGAGTAATAAATAGCTGACTGTTCTTAGTTTCATATAACTTGTGAGTTGTAATTATTTCATTACAAAACTGGACTGACCCATCTAAGTTCTCTGAGAGATTCAAATCTCTTCCAACACTATTATATATTCTAATTTCCATTTCAACATTCCATTCAAATCATACATTCTTGTACATTTCTGTCCAGTTTGGACATAAGCCAATGTTCAGAGTTGGAAACTATAATGTTAATATGTTAGTCCTAGTTGGCTTCAACACCCAATATTTCACAAAGTCAGTTCATGGAACCAACATTATCGGTGATTAAGCATAGACTGTTCATGTAAGTACTACTTAGAAATTGTACAGTGTCCAATACCATATAATGGTAATTCCATTTTATGTTCAATACTTATATAATTCTCTTTTTAAACATACATCAAGCAAGACGATCTATGATTTACACATTTTACATTACATTCTAAAGTGTTACAATCATTGGGAGAACTGTAAAAATTTTGTATATTCTGGCTACTGTAAACCCAATGATAATATTTTTTAATTTAAATAGACCAATAATAAATCTTTTTATTTCCAATTTGTCTAACCATGGTGCCTATCGTGTCTGCAAGCCGTTTATGATACCATTCATACTTAATCAGCACAAAAAAAATGAACATCCTGTTTGACGTAACAATGCAATTGTTTATCTGTACCAAACTTTGTTATTTATAACTAGCTAACTAGTGGGCGTACTCTATTTATCGTAAACTCGCCGAAAGCTAGAGTCCCCCGCAATATATGGGCAACACGTGACGTCTGAACTAATTAAAAACCTTACCGCTTGTTGACTTAAATAATACTAGTACGTTCGAACACCTGCCGTCATTGCTATTTATATTTAATTCAACATTAGGTTTATCATTTTATTACTAAAAAAGTAATTACATCAATACCAGTTAAGTAAGAAAAGTAGCGGGCATAGAATAGCGCCTTGTGAGTTCTGCTCATTTCGTGTCTGTCGGTCGTAAAGTGTGATACTGTGTTTTGGTCGTACATCAAGCAAGCAGTTGTTTAACTGACGCCGACTCAATTATATAACTTTTAATTGGCATGTGGATTATAAGCACATGGAGGCTATCTTAAGATATAGCGCGTGGGTTATATTCTCTCCAAATAGAACGTTTTCTTGCAGTGCACCCGTTCACGGGCATCGTTTATCGTTGCCTTTGTTATTGTGAAGAAACTATCGCTACACGTCATTACTGTCAAATTATCATATGTTTGTATACATGTTATTGTAACACAGTTTTCGCTCGAAATTGAATTAAAACAGTTTTTCAGTGGAGACTTCAAACAGATGTTTTTGTAAACTTCATCTAGTAACTTACCTGTTTGTTGAGCATTGTTAAATCGATTTGGACTATTTGAGATGTGTATATCTCTAGACGATTTCGCTGCGCCGTTCGAGAAGAGCAAATGTGATGAATTGGAAAAGACATTCTATTGCCTAAATAGGATTTGTTGGAAATTTCCTTGCTCAATTAAATGCATCCTCAGGCGAGCATTCCGTGCGAGAGAGCGCATGCGCGCGCGCCTTAGAAACAGAAACCTGCGCGGGCGCCGGGGAAAGTGACACCGCACGCGACAGCTCGTGCGTCCGGGGCCTGAGTGACAACAACAATTAGCATGTCCATCGGGCATACCCGCGTTTATAATTCATAATTCAATACTATCCACTGTCCGCTAATAGTATTTAATTAAAATGTGATTTGCGACGAAGAAAGTGTTATTAAGTGCAAGAGATATTACCAGCTGCGTCGAATTGGGTTCGTTCCCGATTCGAATGCGAAAATGTTATGTAGTTGTAGGATATCTTTGAAATGCAACGCTCATAAAATAGGAATATATTTAAGTAAGTTCGTCTGATCATATTGTTTTATGATTAACTATTTTATTGATTTAAAAGATTCCTCTTGTAATATGAGGTTTTCAGGATACATCCTGCTACGTTGGCTAAGTACATGTTGGTAATATAAAGAAAACCTAGTGACCAAGCCAAAATTCACATGATATTGTCAGCAAGAGTAGTCAAATATATGCTGTAAGCAAATGTAAAAAAATATAACATCACTTCCCATATAATCCATGCAGAAGACGGTCTTGGGGATCGAACCCCGATATAGACTTAGACTGCTTCACAAATGTAAAGAGATTCTATAAGAACGTAATAGAAATTTTCTATGAGTAAAATCTATGATACAGTACAAAAGAATATCCTTACTGTAAACGAAATAGGCATCGTTACTAAAGTATAAATATCTTAATGTACGGGACTAGTTGAAGTCAGTGTAAGACGTCAGGAATAAATGGACTTGTATTCAAGTCAAAAGCAGCACGGTCGGCCGTGTGATTAGTTCTCAAAAAAATATAATTGGTGTGGGTACTTTATAAAAGTTCGTTATCAGACGTTCCGATTTGATCACTACACGCTTGCGTGATGCTATTAAGGCTGTGTTATTCACTAATCCAATCAAAACAGCAATTCCACGGCTCCACAGGCGAGCTGATTACATAACAAGATGACGCGTGTCATACCCCACACTATATACTAGTACATTCATGCAACTGAATCTGTGACTCGTCTCACATTTTCCCTATACCTATTAGCGTAGTATATGCACAGGAATCTGACCCTTAATGTTTTAAATGTATTACAGCAGCTATCACGTTAGTATCCATCATTGTTTCACAAATACCATTAATAACAAAGGAATAATAGCGTATTGAAGAAAATGGCACAAACTCGGAGCAAGAACTCGTCCGCCCACTGTTTGTGCACGTTAATTAAAAATTGAACTTTAACCGTATTGAAATAGAGTTTAAAACGCAATCCACTACTGTAGAAACCTTGACACTGGTCTTAGATCATTGGACGAGTCTTGTGACCAATTTATTTTATTGCTTTGTCGCTACAAAAACAATAATATTGCACTATTATTGTAATGGACTCAAAATGCTGGAATCAGCATTATTTGTAAACATGACTTGCTATTCGTTATTGCAATTTGTCGAATACCAAAATTCTTTAGTTTTACTTGTCCTCTTTAACTCTCCAATAACTGCTCGGATTTGACCCGAAAATGAGGAATATAAATCTCGTGATTTTAAACGAATTTGTGATGTAGATAGTAAACGGTAATTTTGCCAATGTCTGCCTACCTGGACCTTTTAGTCTCTAAATTTTATTGAGTACTCACTATTGAACTATTCTAAACAAGATTATATTACTATACTTTAGAAATGGCGCCCGTCTTTTCATTCTTCAGTGTTATCAACCTTTCAACACATATTTCTTTATAATTTCTCTCCAATGAGTCATTTTCTTACGCGTCAACGTAAGACTGGATATTATTATAATATCTATTTTTCGTTTCAAATCCCTTAATTTCCTATAAGTTAATTTTAACCTTCGTGTCTTTTCAATTGTTAACTGTACAATTTTGTTGCCCTGTACATATTATATTAAATCGAGTCGCCTCAAAGGCCAAGCTGTCTCTGTGACTTCTGTTGCGTAATACTCGTATTTACTAAAGCCTACGTATGAGCTGAGTGCGAGTGTGATTCTCACATTACCGTCAGTGTGGCCTGTGTATGTTATACTTATAGTAGCTTTATTTACGGAAGCTTCTGGACTGATGGATATATTGGAAGAACATATCGGACGAATCTACTATTAAGCGTATCGTAAGTAATATGTCTAAAACTGTTAGGAATATAGCGAAAAGTAATATTATGTTATATACATTAGTTATATTGAAAGATATTTCGACTTGACTGCCAGTTATATTTGATTCCTTGTTATTATTGTAATTCGTTATAACTAGTTCACATTACTACACAGTTGCAGACATGGCTCTGTTATTAATGAACAGTTTAAGGTTTATTCTAGTTGGCTCATTATGTACGAATTGGCAGACTATACGCCTTCGAGGATACTCTGTAAAATTGTTAAAACTTGCTAGCATTAAACTTAAAAAAATTGAATCGATCCTCTGAAAACTTACCATATCTCCAATTCGTTTGTATTTATTATTATAGCCATCATCATCGGCTGATATCAGTCCAGTAAATGTTGGCTTTAAGAGGCATTAAAGTTATCCGATATACACGATAATGTATCATCCTTTAATGCATTCGTATCATAAATTCTTTCAAAATACTCATTTGCCGTTCTTTCTTCACAAAACTCTGCCTATCCTTTACACTGTTGATTCTTTACCCTTTTTGATCCTTTGAGCTCTTTCGACTGCCTCATTGGTCGTGTTGGTTGCATGTGCGACTGCCGATCGGGAGGTCCCGGGTTCGATTCCCGGGTCGAACA
>DWDT01005129.1:0-10660 GCA_018245595.1 Microceris scylla
TTTCAATGGTATATGAGTACATGAGGGTCGGCTTTTGTACATACCTACGGGTCGTATAAGTTTTGCGTGGAAAATCAAGTACCTAGTATAGGCCGGCATAGAATAAAGACAGGGTACGTTTCTTGCAAATTAGTTTTATACGAGCATGTTTTTGTTACGAATGGCGCGCATTAGCGTAGGGTAGGAAACTCATGTTACTCGCAACGCCGACTAACTTTTAAACGTTCATAAATTTCTCGGCTCCAAGCAAATTTGTTTTAAAAGTTCCATTTTGTTCTGGGAAATTTGCTGGATTTTTTTTTCTCGGAGAGCGGCTTATCCACAGTATCTGCTTTTTAGTTTTTATCTATGGGACTGGATAAACTTGTAGATTTTATGACTTCTGAAACTAGATTTTATTTGAATATTACGTTTAAGTGTTGCTTCTTTTATCTTCGTACATTTTTATTGAACGAATGTGAGTTCAACGGGAAAAATCCAAGTCAATTAAAATATATTATAATATACCTATGCTTTATCGCATCAGCTTTTTGTATGTTAATTTATTTAAAGGCAACATTTGCTATCGTAATGAGTGTTAATTGCAGGTTGCAGTTGTTTATTGGGTGCATTTTCAAGTTGACTGAAAATTGGGCAGGTTAATGTTTATTATCGTGAGCATGCTCACCTATGTATAAATGACTGCCTGGCTTGAATACAGATTGTAAACACTTCTTGATTATATTATTTTGCTATTATTTATTTATTTTTATTACAATTACAATTTAGACTATAATATCTATCATAACAGATGTGCCAATTCGATAGCATAGCCAATGTCAATTGGATAATTGTCAAGTTAGTAAAATGAATTAAATGATGTCAAAAAATAAAGTATAAAAAAATATATATAAAGTTACAATAATAAAAATGTCATAATAATTATTATTATTTATTACCATAGGATAGGCTAGCGTTCGCGCGAACTTCCTTGATAGAAATCGCAGATACCTTCTAACATGTATCAGGCATAAATAGAAAAGCCTATTCATCCTTTTTAAAGAGTCTCCTTATCCTTCTTCGTAAGCGATATGATACTAAGTCGTTCCATACTATGAATTGATTCAAATTGGTAGACCTGTATAGAATCTGTAGAGATAAAGAAATAGTTAGGTACGTGTGGTATGTATTAACTGCTTGATGAATTTCCTTAGGGATAAGGGATGACAATTCCTTAATTAAAACAAAATCCTCGTTTTGACTACCTCTTTGGTAGAGGAATTGCAAACACGACCGCCGATTGAGAGGTATTGGGGTCGATGCACGGTTCAGGCAATGTCGGCTTTTTCTACCTTTGAATCTGTATTTGTGGCTGGTGTATAGCAATAGATTCATCCTCTATGCCATGGTGGGACGTAAACGTAACTGGTGGAAATAAAACTGTATGAAATATTACGCACTTATTTTTATTTTGATACCAGGGTCTATCTAGGGCTAGGATCAACATTCTGCGGCGCGGTATAGAGTACGCAGGTCCGATGCGCCGGTCAGCTGAATATTCATGAGATCACCTGCCACCGGATCATAGGTCACACGCGCACTATCCGGCACTCGCCCATCCACTCATGAGTCGCACACAATCTACTTCTCACTCTACTTGGTTCGCAAATATAAAGATATTACAATTTTAACTGCGCATTTTCACTTCTGGAAGTAAGAGAATGTGAAGTACACACTTTTTAACTAATTTTAATTTGACAACTTCTACACTTACAACGTGATATCATAAAGGATACTGTCACCTTTGAATGTACTTTGTAAAACACTAAAATGACGGATTTAATTAATGTTCGGGTTTGAATCATTAAACTATTGAGGAATCGTAAGAATATTATAAAGTTTTTAGTGTAAGGTAGCCTGACTGAAACAGGTACTTTGATTTTAACGAAAATTGGGATTAGACACATGCATATGTCTCCCTAACTTTTAGGACTAAGTTGTCATAGTTCGTGTTTTGGTTCTCAGACAAAAATGTCAGTGGTAAATGACTGCTTCATAAGCATGGCAGTTAAGGCTTAAGGTGGTGTTTTTTTTATTTATGGTCATAGCGCAGGTTAACGAGTGTGAATCGTTGAAACAAATATCAGTAAATTAATTATTTTAGTGATGGTATTAATCATTAGTATAATTATGTTTCGACAGGCTATTCCAAATGCAAATACGTTCATTAAAGAAAAACCTTGTAATTCCTGTTATATTGTAATAGAAATACATTTATATATAACGTGAATTTACTAATACGTCTTTTTCTATCTCACCTAAAATCACTGATTGAGTTTTAAGACGGAATGGCCTTAAAAAATCCGTTTCCAACTAAAAATTACTTTTCCATTTCGTCTTCGATTTCATTTCAGCTAGGCGACGTTTTTTATACGGCTCCAGCCTCTGACTAATGTCCTAATATCGGATGTTATCGATCAACCTTCGAGGGATCCATTAGGACGTACGATTGACATATGATGATGACGTATTATTTTTGTATTTAAAGGTTCTAAATTCCTTATAAAGGCTTTTTTTGTTTAGGTAACCATTTATATTAAATGACTTTTTCACTGTATGTTGTATTTGTAAACAAGTAATAATATATTACTTCGTGTACCAGTTGGACTAAGGAAGGAGAGATAGAGAGAGACAGACATTTGTTTCTTACGTGTTTTAGAATGACATTATCTTTGATTGTAAGTTTTAATTACACGTGCATTTTTAAAAGTATATTTAGATTGGGGTCAGATGGTCTAGTTTTAATCCAGAATATTAGAGGATACGATAAAAATACAATTTTGTTTATTATATTACTTATATATATAATATTGTTAATGGTTGACCTGTGGTGTTTTTCGTTTTTAATCGATAATTTTATATTCCTGTAGATGGCGTACGTTTAGTTGAAAATAATTTGATATATACTTGAAAAATTCCTTCCCTGTGCAATTATTATATCTTAATTCTTATTGTTTTTAGACTAAAAGAGAAAAAAAAGATTCTATTTATGAATATATATAATTATGTTTCTCGGTAGCAGGAACCTTAGTGTATCAACTCTTTAACGTTTCGCAAGAAGTTTTGAAGAAGAACATTTGAAATGTTACAATATGAAAGGAGTTCATAATATGTATTTAATTAATTGTATTAAAATTTCGGTACCAAACCTTCGTGATTTCGATGCAGCGTAATACTTTTTCATTGATTGTGCGCTTTAAATCTCCATCGAGTTTACAGCGATTCGGGTTCGCTGTAGAGTGTAGACACATTTTAATCTATGGTAAAATTTCATCTATCGAATTAAAAATATTTAGTTACTGGAAAGTGAGTTTATTTACTGGAAATGATAAAAAATGCAATTTCCATATTCTATCTATGTAGAGTGGTTCATAACTTGTTCTAGTGAAAGGAAAACTTCTACGCGTTACGACACTTTTCAAAGTTTCAGACTAATTTTAATGAGTCGCGGCTACTTGGAAAGAACTGTAGTTATATTGGTTTTCTGACGAACCTATTTAAGTTTATCATCAAAGTTTTAAGTATCACTTAATTCAGGTAAATGGTAGTGCACAATGCAGTGGAGTTTTTTTTATTATGCTTCAAGTCTTACACGTTTCCACGAGAGAATAGGTCCAGCAGTGGGATGTAAAAAGGGTTGTAATTATTTAAAAAATAGGTAACTCTTACAAGCTTGTAGAATGATATAATTACAGAACAGAACATTCTTGTAGATGCCCTGAATTCAAAACAGGAATAAATATTTAGATTAATGGTAATATTGATATTGTTGGCTATGTTTACCGTACGATAGTCCAGTGGCCAGATAGCCGGGTTATTAAATCGGGCGTCGTGGTTCAATTATCACCCAAGAAAAAAACATATATCTACATAAGTATTTATTAATATGTTTTGGTTGGATGCGAAGAGCTGAAGATCGAGCTCAGTGGCGTGCCATTGGAGAGTTCTATGTCCAGCAGTGGACGGGAGTAGGTTGATGATGATGATCATGATGATGACTATGTATATGCAGTTTATCAGCCGTGTGATTATCATAACGCACGCTCTCTATGAACCTACTTTGGAATTCGATTGCTGTGTGTTGTAATTCAAAAAATATAATTAAGTTATTCCTACGTATTGTTATTATTGACGTATAGTCGGCTGCGTTCTATCTGGCATATCAATTTTGACACCTGTGACAGTCCAAGTTATAAGCGCTTTACGTTGAGTAACAGTTTTCATCAATTTTTACTATAATCGATCGGCCGCCCTCGCGCCGCGGCCATCCTCCAGCATTAAGCCGGTAATCCGCTCGTCGGGCGAGATTCAATCAAGCGGATTCGTTTTGTTTTGTTTATATAATTTTGTTCCGCCACTCGCATTGCATTCCGCCAGCTGCTGGAACTAGTAGCTGAACTGGATTTAGTTTCCTATTCATCAAAAATTACATCAAAGTTCAGATGCATAATAATGACGTTAAACCTAATTGATAAGAATACGTACGTCATAGGTCACATATTAGTGTCAGTTGTCAGATCGATTTGCAAGCGAAACCAACCTTTGTCGCCTATGAATCTGCAAGCGGTATTCAAGCTTAGGGTGGTAAACCAGTTCTTTGGCCGACCGTACAAACGCTTAGGAGCGCTAGACAATGACTCGTTGACTGTGTTGTTGGAAGACTTAATGAAAAAATAAGATAATTTGTATTTTTTTTAATTGACTACCTCGTTGGTGAAGTGGATGCAAGCGTGACTGCTGATTGAGGTCTTGGGTTCGATCAACGGATCGCTAAAGTATTATTGGGTTTTGTTAACTAGAAATTCCCACGGACTCTGGATTTATGCCCGGTCTGGCAATAGGTCACCCTCTCTTTTTTATTGGAACGTGTAAAATAAATAGTCCATCGTGAAAGTATATTATATACTACACTCCTCTGCTTACAACTTTGGGGAAATATAGTATGTGATGTTGTATTATGTATTTTTTTATTCGAAATTAATTAATGGAAGTTTTACATATGTACCAAAGTGATTTTTAGAAATGAGTGACGAGTATTAAGAATGTATTTCAAATGGACTGATGAAAGACAGTTAAGAAAACAAAACGTGCTCAAAAGAATACGTACACTACAAAAAACTCAAAGATCTTTGAAACGAACAAGAAGTTCAGCCTTCTCTTCTGAAAACTTTGCGGCAAAAGTGTTACTGTAGCTTCTTAATGATTAATGGAAGGTAACATTATTCGAAGATCTAGAGCTGGCAATGAAAAATCATTTATTTAAATAGCAGCATTTAGCTTTGAAGAATTTGCATTGCCAAGCTAAGTATTTAAGAATACTCACAAGAAACAAAAGGCGAAATATAACTTACTGTAGGTGTAAATTTCTTGTGATAGTTATATTTGCAATACTAACAGAGATCTCGTCTTGGATGTGGTTATTGTCGCCCAAAAATTATCAACACTATATAAAACGATATAAAGGTGTAGGCAGAGGTACGTTTAAGTCCCATGGAATAGGTGGTGGGCCTATTGTAACACACCGAGTACATATCTAGACTCCGAGTCAATACTAGAAATTCTAAGTCGGAAAATTCCGATAGTACCCGACCTGGGATTTGAAGCCAGGACCTCTCCTCGATCGATAGTTGCGCTTGCAACCACTTGACGAATAAGACAATCATATAGGTACATAATATATTGGATTAATTTACGTATTTTTCCTCACGATAGCACGATTGGTTTTGGATCTAATCGAGATCCTTCTTCATTTGTTTCACTTATCGTAGCAAGTCGCAATGCAAACTCGTTGCAATATAAATTCTCATGAAAGGTTTAACACTAAAATGTTAGTATCATCTATAGAAAACAATATTTAATATCAAAGCAATTAGTTGCACAAATTTTGTTTGCACCTGACTGCAGAATAGTTACAAAGTATTTAAAGAGCATTTACGGATTTTGATTGTAGTTTACCGAGTAAGAAGTCGTTAAATAATATTTCCGGCTTGTTATGTTTTAAATTGTACGAAAGTCAGGTCATCGAATCCCGAACGGCATGCAGTTCTTTATTTAAAGAAATGTCCTGACGTATTCAATAATAGTAATAATTGAAAAAGTTTTTTTACACCGACATTCAACAGAAATTACTGACGAGGGAGCCAGAGATTAAGCAGTAATTACTGACGCTACTCAGACAAAATTGTGTCATTGCCAGTAATGACAATTTCTACTCAGCCAGCTCCAACAGCTTGGAGTGGCACATTAATTTATGAAAACTACAGTCAATAAATGGACCTGGCAGGACCTAACCAAGCTGACTTTGTAATTAAGCTGCCACGTCTATTAAGAATGAGACTTTTCATTTCTCTCATAAATGAAACTAAATGAAACAGACGTTGGACAATTAAAGCAGTAGTATTATTACTAAAACGAATCTCGGTTTATAATAAAACCTAGTTGGTTCTTTCCAGGTAAAATCACTAGACTTACGAGTTGTTAGTTATATCACGGCAACATGTGATATTTAGTGAATCTGTGATAATTAAGCCTCCCTCTCCGAATATCCACCTGACCTCCTCTTGTCATGGAGTATGATTTTGTAAATTTAGTTGGACCAACCGAAATATTCATGTAATATTATTTAAAATATATGTGTCCTTCATAGCCAATGATTTGTATTAGGCAAAAGCTATGACCCCTTACGTTATAAGAGTATATAGAATATCAGTATATAGTTTGTGAAAGCAAGTATTTATATATTAAATTAAAAGTCGTTATTAATTTCTCGGTATTGGTTTTAATACAGCGAAATGAAAAATAAAGGGAAAATAAATTATGATTTCGAAATAAATACCTACGAGTATAATTTAGGAATAATTAATATAATTTTATTATGCTTTTTATAATATAAACCCAAAGCACTAAAGCTAGGTTCACTTCACTTTACTATCCTATGATTTAATGTAATGTCCGTTTAACAGTACAAGTACAGTCACTACGAAAATAATAAAATAAGACCGACGAAATTTTGTACGGTATTACGCCATTAATGGAAGGATTTATTTTAATTTTCTTGGAAGCGTCAACGTACAAAGACTTTTTAAAGCATATCGTACCACAGATAACTAGTAATTTTCAGTTCATTTCGTACTGGTGGCAATGCTGACAATATATGGTACCGAAAAAATAAATGCGGCGGGGGGACCCCCTCAATAACGTCAATAATGAATTTCCGTAAGCTTTTACTTGAACGTAATTGTCCGAACGTAATTCGATATGAAGATTTAGATTGTTTCTATTTGCATATTTTCGTCGCGTAAAGAAAAAGACTTTGCCATCCGACGGACTCTTTCACTTTCTGTATACTGTTTATTATTTACGTTATATTATCATTTTTTATATGCAAATAATTTTCCAATTCATATCTTAGAGATTTACACTTATTAAAAAATAAAAAATGCAATTATAAATTATGTAAAAAACAAATCAGAAAATAGAAGTAGATAAACAATTGTAAATGAAATCTCCTGTTTCTCAGTATTGAGGTTATAGTATAATCACCCCCGTACGGCGCTGTTTAGCTAGAATCTCGATTCTCGCACACTGTCACGTGCTTATATGGATATATGTAATAGAAACAGGCACAGAGAGAAAATTCCGCTTGGAGGGTGCATAACGCTCTTTCTTTACGCGAGGATTTCGTCGATTCAACTCATTTTAAGTCGTCTTCAGAAACTTCGTTCGAGAAACTTACAATTAAAAATTCTTTTAGCTGCTCGCGGACCTCTGGATGCCATTTCTTTATTTAATATAAATAAAAATACACCTTCCTTCGAAATTGATCAAGAACGAAATCGCAACAGCGCTAATATTAGCCTTTTGCGAATTTCGCTGCCATGTCACGTCAACAGACTACACGGAAATTTTTGCGAGTCTCCTTGAAGTTGTGCGATACTCAGCTCGCAACTATTTTCGCGACGCGAAGATGTCCGCCATCTCTCGATTCAATTAGCAAGATATGCTAATATTTCATACTATAAATCAACAATTTTATGTTTCCACAACCTAAGGTGATCACTTTCTTAATTATTACTCCAATGCGAAATTGATGTTAAAACGAACAAGAATTTCAGTTTATGCACGTATAATTTACCAACGGCTTACGCACAGCAACACATCGTTATAACACGCGGGAGTACACACATAGATACTCATAATCAACAAGTCAGTGCATGCATCATACGACCGAATTAGTTCGGACGGGTTAGCTTAGGTCAATACAATTAGCTGTAATTGGTTGGACCAGAGGGCGACATATTAAGTTCTTATAGTGCTTTTACTGCCGGCTTAACATCCTCGTAATCTGGCAGTGCCGCGCTGCGTAATGTTATGAAACGACCTGTGCGAGTGTGTGAAGTGTTAGTGGAATTTTCGCGATTGTTATTACTGGTATGTAATAGTTTGTTTCGTAGGATGTAATAGTTATTTTGGATTACGTATAACATAGTTACCGGTTGTACGCTACGCTATGTGTTTAGCAAGATATAAAACGTTTATTTGTTCCTTAAAAATTTAAATTACTTGTCATCAGAATTAAAAAAAAAAATTAAAAAGTCCACAACCGCATTTGTAATTTTTTGACTTGCTAAGTGCGATCTTTAAGGGCACAATAAGCAAGCGTATTCGCGGATGCCCGTTGCTAAGTACATCGAGATGCACTCTATACTCACGGGTCTCTTAAATTCCATCACCCTAGACCAGTGTAAATTAAAACAGCAATTATTACCGTAAAGTCGACTCCTCGGCAAAGAGGGATCGGTTTCACTCGCTCGCACGCTGGACTCATTCATAACCATGACGATTATATTTAAAGACATCATATACTTCGCCGTAATTTGTTCTAGAAACAACTACTTATGTGAAATGAACACGTGTGTTTGACTGAAGAATAATATGTATAGTGTGGGACTTTGTGTAATTAAGTTATTACAAATGTATTGAATTTTGCGATTAAATTTATATTAAGATAAATTTCGTAGATCTCTCAAATACCTCAGTGTGAAATGTAGGTTCACCAGTACTATATATTATATTCTCTCAAATTAGAATTGTTAATCTTTTAATCTGACTTCGATCTAGTACCAAATGACAAAAGTTATAGCGCTATTCTGTATGTATGTCTTCTTCTAAGCACTAGTTGTCGGTCATAATTTTTTTAGTTTATTTTACATTTCAAAATTTCGGAGGATCCCGAATAGTTCACGTGGAGCGTTCTTTCCTTATCAAGTCGCATACAGTATTCGAACAGTGTTTATAGAGCTTTATGTCTTCCACGCTACTGCATTGTGACGTGGAAAATCTTTAGGTGTGGCAATAAGCGTATCCGACAATATTACAGACACGTCATATAATGATGTTATTTTTATATTACAATAAAGTCTCTGAATATAAACTAGATTATAAATCGACATGATATATTTAGCTGTATTGTTCTTTGCCAGTTTTTTTTATTGATCTACTATGGATACTGGTTATATAACTAATCATATTTTATATTTACAATTTTAATTAGAAAATTATTATATATCCTGAATGTGTATTATGCATAAAAAATAAAACATATTTTCTCTCTTGCACGAAGTCAACGACCTAAGGAAAAACAACCAACTTCGCTTAAATAATAAATGTCTCTTAGAACGGAATCTTATTTAAAGGGTAGGCGAATTCACCGAGTACTGTCACATCAATCAGCGTCCGGAATCACAAAAATTAAATTCTACGAAATGTTCCCCATCGACTGCGAAGTTTATTAAAGGTGGATTTTCAATATCACGTACACATATACATACCTTAATACATATAATTAAGACGTAGCATTGACACGACAGATCCCGCCGATTCAAAAGACTTATACTTATATGTATTCTAAAAATATAGGCTTATAACTGTTGTGATTTGCGAAATATGCCTTGGCAAATTTTTATGGAATTAATTCATTCATTGGTTTACCAAGATTATAATTCTAAAGTCCTCCTAAGCTGCCGTGCTCACTTATTAATTAGTAAACCTGCTACTGGAATTCAGGAAGAAATATTAAAATGTTGAATAGCTCGGAAAAATGTTTTGTTGTGTATCACAAAATACTGCTCATAAATTAAGCGCCGTTGTTCCCGAGCGATTGAAAAATTAATATTCATATCGTTAAATAGAGCTATGGTTTTACAAATGTACAATCTCAGAACTTATACGAAAATAGTGGATAGCACCGACAATATTTCTACTATAATGTTTTTTTATGTATGTTAAAATAGATTGGCATTTTAAGGTACTATTGGATTTTTCTAATTTAGAATTTCTAGTAGTGACTCGGAGTCTGGATGTATGCCCGGTGTTTGGCAATAGGCTCACCACCTATTCCGTTGTGGGACTTAAACGTAACTGGTGAAACGTGGGGGTGTACTACGGTCCTCTGCCTACCTCTTCGGGGATTACAGGCGTGATGTTACGTTACATTTTAAGGGTAATGTAAACGCGTGTAAAAATATGGATCAAGTAATTGTTACCTTTTTTTTTTTTTTTTTTTTTTTTTTTTTTTTTTTTTTTTTTTTTTTTTTTTTTTTTTTTTTTTTTTTTTTTTTTT
>DWDT01005130.1:0-10660 GCA_018245595.1 Microceris scylla
ATAATTCCTACGCAGGACACGTCGTGGATCACAGGACACAATTTCTCACATCGCCTACGACGTTGTCCAGTGCTTTCAGCTAGCTGTGCCTTGACAGAGTGCGTTTTTCTGCTATCAGACGGTCGCTAAAGCCTCGTCTGTTGCAAAGTAGGATGCATCACAACAGATGATGTGAACTGCTAGCTTGAGCGGCTAAGATGGAGCTTGGAACCCTTTAAACTTTTTTCTTCTTTACCCTTTATAACCTTCGTTAGCCCTTACACCAAAAAAGTTCGGTCAGTAAAATGCTAACATTGCAAAAAGATAAATTTTTATTTACTTTATTATTTGTTTTATCTTAATTGTTTGATTGTTTGCAACTGATACGTTGGTGAAGATAAAACACAACAGTAGCGTATTAACCACGTATAGCCGTGGGAATTCGCTAACAGGTTTTTATTTAAAGGTCGCAAGATCAAATCGAACCGATGTTTAGTTGTACATTCAAGGTGAAACTATTGACATGCGAACTATTGATTGTTATAACAACTTTCGCAACTAATTTGCGAAACCTGAATAGACGTGCCAACGGTAACCTGTTATATGAATAAAATAAAACGGTATCAATAATCAAGCAGAGTGAGATGGTGAGAAAAATAATAAACACGAGTGTATTTAATAGAAAAATAAATCCACTAATTTAATAACAAAAGTTCCTTTCAAATTAAATCTAAAAGTTATTAATGACGTAATCAACATACCTCTTTTAGACTGAAAGTGTCGTTCTGCTTTAGAAATATTACAAACTTTTTTTGGAAAAAAAATTGATCATCTTCTTTTAGGGCATATACTTCTTGTATCTTTTATATATTTTCTTTATTATAACAGACATAGAGGAATGATATAATAATAGCTCTTTTTAATTCTGTACTTCGATATGTCATTGTATACAAAATTAATCTCATAGTAAGTTTGAGAGCTCTTGCAATAATCTCTTTTATTTTAAAACGGTTTAGTCATGAAAGCTCGGACGTGGATACAAGTTTAACGATCTAAGCCGGCTTTAGTTAAGGCGGTTACAGATAGCCCATTGGCTAGTGATGTGCTCAATAAATGGGGAAAAAGTAGTCCATCGGCCGCACGTCCTAACGGTACCCACTGCACTGTTTATTTGTAGATTTCACTTTTGTGGTCAAGTACGCGCCGAGCAAGGAAACCTGAGACCGGGTAGAAAATAAACCAACCTCTTTTTAGAATTCCCTTGAAAGAAAATCCTCAAGAAGTATTTTATTGGTATCCCCGTTACATAACGGGGACACCAATAAACGTTACATATTCGTAGTATTAAAATCCTGTGCGTACTTTGCACTATATGTATTTGTTAAGAATTCATCTCAACACTCATAGATTAATACTCTCTAAACAAGTTCGTTGATTTCTACATAGTTATGTAGAAATCAATATTCTTTTTTAGGTCAATACGAGTACGTTGTACGTTTTTAGCAACATGATTTCATATTTTTATAGTAATAATACGAATACAAAGCGATACAAATACGAATACCTACCTTTGAATAGCTTAATCCATATTAATTAGTGTTTAAAGTCCCAAACATAAAATAGGTACTGAAACCCATAATACATAATTTTAGAAACCAAATGGCAACCATAAATAACGTCGAATACATAAATTAACAATAAAATTTTAATAAATACATAAAATTACAGCATACTGAAGTAAATTTGTATGGTAATAATGGATATAATTTAAATATGTACATTATCAAATAAATACATACACACATTTCTATAAATTTAAATAACTATTTCAGTTAATATAAATTATTTCAGTGAAAATGAAGGTTAATTGTATATTTTACGTTGAACAGAGTCGAGAATTAGTAGAAAATTTAATATAATTTTAGTGACTGGTTACACTGTTCGATATGTAACGATAAAAGCTTTAATAGAAAGGAGAAACTTTGGTTCATACGTTTTGCACTGTTACTTCCAGCAGTAGGAGCAGCGGTTGTCCAGAATGGGAGACTATGCCATTTACCCTTCTACGTCTGAGAAGAGATTTATGTTCAACAGTGGAACGATAATAGAATGGATAATGATGACTGACAGCAATCTGCTAAGAGCTATCAAGGGCAGTGGAGTTAGAATGGTTCTTGTGAAGAGTGATACATGGTAATTACTAGACACCAAAAGTTCCACCTTTATTAAAAAGGAAGACTATATATAGACGAATTATCTTATTATGCTCAAATACTCACAGAAGTTCAATCAAAGTCCTTCAGTTGCAGAAATCGCTCACGGGTATGCCTTGATATCTGATCGTAACTTTTATAACAAAAAACTTCGCTGCCCTTAGGACAATTTATCAAGTGGAAGGGTAAGGTACGACAAAAGTTAATTATCTACAAAATGTAGTTTCACTTTTATTACGAACTATTATTATTATCTGTATGCCAATAAATATCTAAAAGTGTTTTCGAGATTACAAAAACCACACTAAAGTAATTCGCTATAAGATTGTGAAAATAGAAAAATTCATTCTAAGTTTAATTTTTATTTAGTAGGTAAAGGACAAAAGACCGTAGGGAACAAAATACTGCATCGTTTCTCGTTCGCTCGCTTCTAGTGGAACAAATAGAGAAATCTGGAGCACGCTCCCTACAATTGTTTTAAGCAGCGTAAATTTAGGGAATTTCTTTTGTAACTACGAACGTTCTATACAGAAATATTTAATTTATGGAATGCAACTCGCCTGGAACGGAGAACGAAATATGAGGGATATTACTCAAATATTTCGCATTTAATTGACCTGTGGGACTAGTGGTCAGTGGACCTGACTGCTAAACGCGGGGACGTAGGTTCCATTTCTATCCAGGACGAACATTTATATAATGAGCACAGGTGATAAATTTCGGGTAGCGTCCACGTTGACGTGTACTTTAAAATTAATGATCTATAGAGTTTATTAGATAACAAAAAATATAATACCACGCCTGTAATTTAATAATGTAGTACACCCCCACTTTTCACCATTTACGTTTATGTCCCATCATGGAACAGGTGGTGAGCCTATTGCCGTAAATAGGGCACAGATTCAGACTCCTAGTCGCTACCAAAAATTTGTACTAGAAAAGCTAAGATACAAAGAACTAGTAATACCCGCCCGACCACTGAATCGAAATGAGAACCTCTCGATCAGCAGTCGCGCTTCCAACCACACGACCAACGCAGTCACACACTTTAATACTACAATCATATAAGGTAACCTCAATGTGCTTTCTAAGTAAATACCAAATGGTATGAAACAACAATACCTGATCGTTTATGGATCGCGCGCAAGTTATAGAGCCTCCTCAAACCTAACCCAACAATAACACTTAACGAATTGTTTAAACTGTTCTCCCTTAAAGTTCTCACAGCTATTACTCATCAAAGGGCCGATGACCCTCGATATTGCCTCAGCTCAAATATTGTTTTCACCCAAATTCCCGAATAAAATAGTTACATGAGCTATTCACAAAACTTTTTGGTAGTAAATTTTTAAAGACCCATGTAATTGTCATACATTATTCAATTATTATACACTCACGGCTGGTTCTTAACAGTGTATACAGAGAGCAGTAAATATCTCTATCCTTACACACTTGGCGTACTTACTCAAATATTCGTCATTCATTTACACATCTTTGTAAACTCTACCAGACATTGTAACGGCACTCTCTAGCGAGTGACAATGCAAAATACACACGTTCATACTGCACCTGACATAGTACAAGGCATACCTTGTGTTACGAACGTAACCGACACAAGTCTCGCTCAACTCTACCATGCGTCTCTACTGAGTGTACGTGGTGCTTGTTATGTGAAAACTTGTCCCAGTTCACTGTAGGGTCGAGTGAAATTAAATACCTACATTTATATTAAATAATATATAGCAATTGCCAACAAATAGGTATCTATAATATAGAGCTTAATTAAACATATTGTTTATACCTTGTTTGTAATCTCATTGCACATTTTAATATCACGCCTGCTAAATATCCCTGACGCTAATGAGCAGAAACATCTAGGCGATGCAAGAAGCAGAGCTCTGGGGATCCAACCCGCATGCCTAACGTGGGGATTTTCAACAGTGGACTGAGACAGGTTTTCCATGATGGTCCACTTATCCCGTTCATAATTTTAAACATAAAAAATATATCAATCTTAATATACAAAAGTAATATCAAAGGCTTCAACAACATAATATTTCCAAATTGGGATCATAAAGTTTTGTTCATAGAACTTTGTTTTGGCACAATTGGCTTAGGATGGTATTGGAAGCTCGTAGTACAACGGCTGCTTAATATTCTCCTAAAGAACTCACAACGACAAGGAATTCACAAAGTAGTACGCGCGTTGGTATGTGTGTTTTGGAATATTTACCATGTTTATGTAGGCTGTTCGACCTTTAAAACCTATAGGTATGGCTTTTACAATCATCAACGATCATCATCGTTATCTTCGAAGTTTTATCTTTCCATTGCTGGCCTAGGCTCCCCGTTTAGAACGACAAGAGTTAGGGGTACAATCTACCACGCTGGCCAACGGTAGTTTGGCAGGCCTTCAACGAAAGAATATTAAATAATCACTGTTGATAAATGATGAAGCGATAAAAACATCCCAAGTATCTTCTACATGTTGATATATTTTGAGGTATGAACTGAGATGTCCTTTACACCTCGTTATAACTACTGTCCTAATACACAAATTCATGCTTTATTCAAACAATGTGTTGTATAAATTCGCCATGAATGCGTCACCGCTCATTTGCTCTGCATATTTATACAAATTGTCTATATCAATATGCTCCAGCTATTTATGGGGTGATAAAAAAACTATTTTTATTGTCTTGCTCACCAATTGCTTGTTAAGGACGGATTTATACTCTTACGATTTAATTGAAGAGGTATTCGTAAACGTATGTGGTTTTAACGTTACATTCCAAGTGGTTCATAGTTGCCAAGGAAGAATATATTTCAAGTGAACCAATTAAAACTAGACGCGAACACAGATTCCAAAATCCTTTGTATACTATATACTTTTTGTATACTATACTATCCGATTTTATTTGTATAGAAATACAAATAACAATTTTTTGTAAATATGCTAATCTTCGTTATATATAAAACGATCATGATAATTTAAAACGTAATCATATTCAACATTTTCCGTGACAAACGTCAAGAAGGTACTCTTGATATTTCGTATTATTTCGGCGTTTAGTACCTACCTACTTCCAGTAATAAGGTACTTTTGCAAATTACTCCAATATTCCATTTTCATTTCCTTTTCGTCGCGATAAAAATATTATTCGCTGTATTTTTAAATTACGAATAGCACTTATGGCTTGCTATTGGAGTGTCTCATGTCCAACAGTGAATGGAAGTAGGCTGATAATGATCATTTATAAATGCTTTATGTCATCATACACATCATCATCATCACTTTTCGACATGGGTTTCTTCTAACTCCGAAATAGAACATTCTCGGGAACTATTTGAGGCTATATTTAAAGTAACATTTTCTGAAGAAACCTATTAATGTAAAATCTAAAATATTACGTATGGAAGTAGAAGCTTTGCAATTTCCATTTTTTCCCGAAACTTTCCACACTCAATGGAACTGTGTGACAAAGAAGAGATGATATGTATCCAGCATTATTTTTTAACAACTCTCATTCATCAAACACCTTTGTTTTGGGGCAATCAATCAAAACATAATCTTGCCATAAATGTGTGGGATTTTCATGAGTATACAGATTACATGACAAGGTCGTGATGTATACGAACAGATTCGTCGGAGTCTGCTGATAAACATATAAGATGTGAGATAAAGTCATACGACCTTCTAGATTAGATAATGTTTGCCTTACTTCAGGAAGCAGTTCTTATTTTGGAGATTCCTTTCACTACAACCTTTAGATTGACCGGATGGTTCATTAGTTAGCAAATCCGTATGCTAAACCGGTGGTCGTGGGTTCAATAACTAATCGGCACAAATATTTGTGTGCCGAGAAGAAGAATGTTTGGCCATAGTCTGGGTGTAATAAAAAATAACTGTACAAATATTATCTACTTGTATACATACATAAATATGTAAGGTCAGCAGCCGTGTGGTTACCATGGTACATGATACCTGCTTTGGAATGACATAGCACTAAGTTGCATCCTAAAACATTATTATTAATAATATTATTAGAGTATCTGCACGTTGCGATGTTGTCAGTGGCCTCTGTATAATATTGTAGGTACAGCTTGCAACATCGCAATGCTAGTTCATTAAGCATTCAAATTTAGCTCGTGTATATCCTCACGCACTACCGTTAATAGTCCGGCCAATTAGCGGCGTAAAACTTTAATTGCAACGTGTATATTTATAACTTTTGCAGTATATGGAAGCATATAAAACTTTAATACGTCTGCAGATCACAAACGTACTAAAGAGCTTAAATTAATTCCTCTCTGGAATAGATTCACTTTAGTGGAATACTTGTAGACAAAAATTTTGCCTAAGTACTGTATGCTAATTATTTTTGAGTTCTTTTAAGTTATACGTAGGGTAAAGGCAGGACACAACTAGTAGATAATAATATGTATAAAAACTTCACTGAGTTTTAAAGTTTACAGAAGTTTATAGCGCGAGCTTTTTTCTACATAAAAAATAACTTCAATCGCCACACATTTAATAACCACAAAAACGTGGGGGATAGTTCTACTTAGTAAAAAGTTAAACATTAAAGTTACAGAAAAGTATTTAATGGGATCCGATCAACCGATAAATCGTTTGTGAGGCTAAACCTGAATTAATGTGACGCTCATAAATTAACAGACAGTGAAATGTATTCATTTAACATTCACGACGGAACTGTATCAACATATATTATCGACAATTTGTAAATACGTGTATAATGTTCAATTATGAGTTGAAAACTGCTGACAGGAGCAATAAAGAAACTGTTTTACAAGTGTGTCTCTTTTAATTATTTATTATGTTTCGTAATGAATGATAATTATTAAAATAATGAATAATAACTATAATTAAAATAAAAGCGAAAATTTTATTAAATTTCCCTGTGAATAATAATTATTGAAATAGAAAATAATTAATTTGATTTCATAAATTAATTAAATTACAGCTTCACTATGTATTGCAATCATAATGAAATTATATTTTTGTTTTTCTATCTGTGCTTAGAGACGCGAGATCTTTTAATGCCTTTGAAGACTATACATCAACTCAGTTCAAATAGAAATTCTCTGCATTTCACATAAATAGTTTCTAACCTACATGAAAAATACGTAGGTACATAATATCAAACAATTCCGATATCAAGCTTTTATAAATAAGGATGGGAAGGTTTCGAGCTCAAATCCTCTCAAGCATTTGTTTACAAAATTTAAAATCAAATGTTCCTCAAGAAGAACATCATGAGGAAACCAGCACACCCAAGACTTTTACGTTCTCTAAGATGTGTGAAGTCTACTAATCCACACTTGGCGAGCGTGGCAAACTATGGCCTTAATCCTCTTTATTGTGAAGGGAGACGCGTATTCAACAGTGGAACGATGTAGGATCTGATGATGATGATGTTCATGAGGAGTGTGAAAAAAACCTTTATTTATTATGTAATGCGCCAGTTGGCAGCCCTGGGGCGTTATACACTGCACGGCGCGGCGCCGCGTACATTGTGAATGTGCATAAATCAGCGATTCGCGCCAGATGTCCGAATTACGAAACTCGCAATGGGAGGTAGTAATAACAATACCGGCTGTCATTGTTCGGAACTCGTAACGCCGGGTAGGTGTTCCGATGTACTACCTGATAACGACGACAAGTGAATCGACTTTCTATTGTCACAAATGAATATTTAACACCAGATAATTTAATGGTTAAACAAATTCAATTCGACGAGTAGGTATGTTTTTGTGGTACTACAAATTACTTTACGGAAAAAACTTTAACTGGTTAAATGTGTAAGTGTATTACTCCTCCTGTGTCGTCTGACTACCTCTTTGGGGATTTCAGGCGTGATGTTTTACAAAACAGATCTATGTATTTCAATGTTTCTAAAACTGCCAAATCATTAGATAATTTTCATTTTAATGGCCCACTGCGGAGTGCGGCTGATAGCCAACCGGTCCGCCAGATTAGGTAAGTTTAATGTAACGTAACATTACTTAATTGTAATGAATTATTGTTTAACAGTTCATAACGCTGTACTGCGGGCTGATATTTATCTTCGCTGTGCAAAATAGCGCGAGACGTAAGTTGTTTGGGCGCATTTTTAACTGCCAAATATATTGTCCATTAAATAAACTAAATATCTTTTTATACGTTGTCATTACCAGCCAGTCTCAATCCATTGCTGGATATTAGCCTCTCTAATCAAAAAAGGTTTTGCTTATAATCCCAAAGTTGGGCTGGATAGACTGTATTATAAGGAGACCAGCCGGTTGCCAAGGTCTGTCTGTTATATAGTAAGGTGCACCACGATGACCACCGCCAAGATAAATGTTGAATTCCAAGCTTACAAAGAATTACATACACTTACGTTCTTACACATGGCAATATTTAACAAATGAACCCTCAAGTAGACGGTACACGTGCACGAGCAAAACGCTACGTTGAAAGGATAAACGCCACGGACGGAACAAGAGCTCTGAGTGCCTTACAGTGGAAAGTGGTGCTTTAAAAGTAACTCACAATAAGCTGTTCAAGCTGTAAGCACATTTATTCCACGTCACAGCGAGGTATAGCAGCTTTCAAAATTGGGTTCTTAAAATTTCAGTATATTAAATAATGTAATATGTAAGTTTTAAGATTACAATCACTTGCTGCAGCTCTGAAGGAATTCGTCGTTAGAAAATATTTTTATACTTGATTATAAATGTACCGGTTTAACTCACGTACGTTTTTCGGAGTGGCACGACTAGTTTCGGACCTGCCAACTAGTCGGGCCACCCGAAAAACTTACGTGAGTTAAACTGGTACATTTATAATCATGTGTATTAACACGCACGAAACATTTTATAGTAAAATGTTTATACTTCCTTTAAGCTCTTGAGACTAAGGCCTTAGCTCTTCAGAATCATTCTGATACAAGGCCTGTGTCCAACAGTGAAATGACAAAAGTAGAAAATGATGAAATGAGGTTGAATATTAAATCGAAATTCAATTTTCACATTTATCTGTCAGTTATGAAAACGCCTTTTTTATGTTGCGGAAGTATCGAAATGGGTGTTGCATAAGTAGCCATTACTTCGAGCTGACGTTTAAAACCGAACTTAAACGGGTCCAAAGTAACAGCATACTTCGTAATATTAACAATGAATAGTAATATTAATAATAATTGTAGTTGCCGTGACAGCAATTATCAACATTTATATACAAGTCATTGTTGTACATATATAAAAAGAATAAAAAAATTGAATTTTTTTGTTTTTCTTCGCAATATTGATGGTTTGTGCGAAGTTTAAATGATATGTAAATAATTTTTAAAAGGTCAAGTGAGCTTGTTCTTGCGAATGAATAAAAAGTCACTTTTTTCTCTTTTATTCCAAAGCTTCGCAATATATAATACGAAATGTGTTGAAAATTAACCGAAGATTGCTCATCTTTTTATTACATACATAATGGAAAGTAAAGTGTATGGAAAATTGAAACGTAACTATGAATAAACTATACGTAACTATGAATGATTGACTGAACAAGATTGAATAAATCAGTTGTAATACTGATATGTATTAGCATGTTATGTAGGATATTTACTATGATAGAAACACATAAATTATTTATGAAATGCTAATTATTACGTATAACTTAATTGGTTAAAAGTAGGAGTCGTATATTCTTCTGGCTATCCCTTTGGAGAAATACAGGCGTTGTGTTATGTTAAGGAGATTAACTTAAAATATTGGAACGAGGTTTCGACACATTTGTACCTGAACTGGAAGCTGGTGATTAAATCTGCAACCATAAATCAAGTAGCTAACTTTCATTTTCTGTAGCAAACTAATACCGCTTTCAATGAGATTACTGTGTTTACAGTAACAAATAGAGTAAATGCGAATTTATGTTTGTAATCTGTCTTCATAGCAAAATATGGAGAAAAGAAGGCTGTAGATACTTTCTGTAAAATATTTGTTGATCGTGAACACCTTCGCTATTTTATCTAATTTTTCCGTTGTTTATGAAAGCTATTTGGTCTTTGGAAACATAATACAGGACAAATTAATAAATAAATTTCTATTCCTAGTATGTAGAATGTTTGACATTAACCCGCCTATAATACATATTACAAACAATTACAGTTCAATGTTATTAAAAACGTTACGCTATTCTTAAAACGTATCTAACCTGTGGCTCGAACTGTTATGTAATAACTATCCGACTCAGTTCAATGGCTCGAACTTTTTGAAACAAAACTAAACTGTAGAATGACCGAAATAAATAGTTTAATTGAATTCACGAATTTATTACGTGTTTAAGCCAATGCAATTGTAACTAGTGATAGCCTAGTGGTTAAGAATTCAGCCCCTCATTCCGGGGGTGCCGGGTTTAAACCCACGGCGCGCACCTCTTTACAAAAAGTGCGTTTTAAGTTTAAATATCACTTGCT
>DWDT01005131.1:0-10658 GCA_018245595.1 Microceris scylla
TAATAATGTCGTAAGAATCAAAATAATAATAATAAAATGTCAAAATAAGCAATTCATCGTCATCAGCCTATCTCGATCGACTGCTGGTCATAGGCTTCCCCCAATGAGCGCCATCGTGTCCTGTTTCGCCATATCCAGCATGTGCCTTCAGTCTTTCGAAAAATTTCATCTGCATATCTGCCGGAGAATCGACATGTTAATTATTATATCTGGAAAAATTATACAATAGAGATTAAAGACATACAACTCCTAGTCACTGCTAGAAATTCTAAATTAGAAAAATCCAATAGTACGCGATCCGGGATATGAACCGAGGACCTCCCGATCGGCAGTCGCGCTTGTAACCACTGGACAAACAAGGCAATCAAATAAGTAGAAATAGTCTTAAGCGAAATATATTCGACACTGCCTTATCAAGACCTATTCTTGAAACCTTGAAATTAGCCTGTTTAAATTAAATAAGAAATGATTATTATTAATTAAAACACTTAGCCAAAACTTTGTTCAGCCTAGTAACATAAGTGAATATATGTAATTGCCTGAGTCAATTCATTATCACTATTGCTCATAAAATCACAATGGTTATCATTTATCGCTAGTTTCATGAAGTGTTATTGTCAAGTGGATTGACAGTCATGGTACTTTTTAAGTACGCAGTGATATTTATCACCTTTGTACCTTGTTCCGAAGAACACCGGTTCAAATCTTGCCGCGCGTCTGCACTTTTTTTTCAATTTGAATATGAAATGTCATGTAAAGGTGAAGAAAATCACGCGAGGAAATAATTAAACAAGGCATAGACTTTTTAATAGTTCAGTTCTCAATAATATAAGTACCTATTAAATTTATTTAAGACATGTGAACTCTGTCAAAACTCCTGGCCAGATCAATTTTAAGGCTGTCTGTCATTTATTAGGATGTATCATGATTATATGTAATTATCATCATCAGCCTGCTCCCGCTCAGTACTCGAAATAGGCCTCCACAGTAAGAAGTATCTAGAAGCTGGGTGCCCCACTTTGTATTCACACCTGGCTCTTACATGAGGTATTTAATACATATTGATGTAGATGTATAAAATTGTATATATATCCACGTGGATCGCCATTGCGTTCCCTTTTGTTGGCAGTGTCAATAGAGTTATTTGCCCGTCTTACGAACTATAAATACGGGGCTTATACCGTTCGCATTGTCTAGAACTTTGTTGCATGCATGATGCATCTCGAGAGAAGTGTAGTCGTTACGATTTTTTTACATAATTTATCTCCATATAATTATAATATAATTTATCTCCATTCAGCAGATATAAAAGTACGTTATTGTTAGCTAATGGTTAGAATAGAAAAAAAAATTGTAAATCGAATTTGGGACCTCTGTTATATCGTTTCGGCAGGAGGGTATCTCTTCAATCCTGTACTGGTAAATTTGGAGTGAAACCGGCCAATCTGATAGATTATTACTGCATTATCATTCCCTCAATGGTATAATAACGTTCTTAATATAACTCTTTCCCGCCATTTATGGTTTCACTGTTAGCGAATTATTACTCGGAATGAAATGGGTCAATGTTGTAGTAGGCCAAATTGGCCAACTATCGGTTCACGCACTTCACCTGTCTTAAAGAATATCATAGACGACTCTAAAGTATACACCTGCACACACCTTTCCTTTACAAACCTTTTCTCGCGAAGTTTTCCTTTATCGTTACAAAATAAAACGACATATCTGGGTTTCCTCACACTACTTTCCTGTATTAGGAAATGACATTTAATATTAAAACGCGCAGTAGTATTAGAATTATTCTACTATGCTTTCAAAATGTTTATTCTTAACCCAAAAACCAAATAGACTTAGGTATTATTCGCCAACAGATGCAAGTGTCATTGAAAGTTTAATCGAACCCAATATTCTCAATATAAATAACGAGATCGGAAACTATGCCAAGAATTGAACAGCTATAGCTACTAACTATAGAGCAAGTCATAAATAATCTTACTTGTAGAACCGAGACACATTGGCATTAAACATGTAGGGTAAAATTAGTTGGTATGTATAATTTGATACAAACTTATAAAAAGCTTGAAAGTTGTACATTTTTCTAGTATATCTATTTTATTCCGTTAAAACAATTTCTCTGTGTAGTTACTGGGAATGTAAAAAAGGGATCATTTTTAACCGTATGTTAAACCATTCCTAGCGTTTTAAAAAATAGAATAACGATAATTCAAAGCTTAGCTTCCAAAGAGCATTCCAAGTAGGTACATTATATAACTGCCTATAACTTGCAGTTGTTGGGAGATATTTCTCTCAGTTTATAAATGACCGAACAGTGGTATGCAGTATAAAAAAATCAATCAATTTGTTTACTATAATATGCTGGATTTGTATGAAGGAAGCGCTATTACCACAAAGGAGACGATAAGAGGGATTGCTAAGGGGTTAAATGATTAGTCTTATCTAGTCAGATAAGTCATAGTCATTCGTAATACGAATAGACGATGGATTATGGTGTGTTATATTAATTAAAATCTAATAAAGCATTATACATAGATAATAACAAGCAATTAATAATGTCATATACTTGCGATAACGGGTTATTCATTTACATAATATTTCCTAAATCCATAGATTACTTTTAAATAAATCATAAAAAAAATATTCAGAAAATATATTTATAAATGTTATAAAACATGAAAGAATGATATTTTAAAATCATGGACGACCCAACTGGTCGCATTTTCATTTGTAAATGTAAATTTAGTTAAACTTTCATTTCGTGCATATAAACAAAATGTACACTAGACTACTAGACTATATCGTTAAATCTATATTAAAGAAAAAACATGTTAATGACTTTAGTTAAAATCCTCGTAGTATTATAGTATCTTTTGTTATCTAACCATCGGTATACTAATTTGTTTGAAGTAATCTGGCCAAATTAATTTTGAGATTATTAACGAATATTTCTTTTAATAAATATTTGAAATGCTCAAGTTGATTAATCGTTATTAAGTTTAAATATTTTTCTCTATTCAGAGAATAATCATACATTCCTCATCCATTCCTTATTCAAAGAAACTACAATATAAAACTTCTCTGTTACAGCAATGGTACAATCCAGCAGTTGTATCTGCCAAAACAGAGAGGAAGAAGCGACCGTTGCCATCCCGCGCTGACCAGGTGAAGAATCTGCAGGCGGGGCACACTTACGACGTGCTCATTGTCGGCGGTGGCGCCACTGGTGCCGGCTGCGCGCTGGATGCCACTACGAGAGGTAAGCTCGTGTAACGGTGGTTTATTATTATCCAGTTTTTATGTGTAATGACCAGGAACTTTGAGAGTCACTGTCATTTTGATGATACGCGTTATAATCTTCACACAATTCTATTACCGTTGGTCCTGAAAGGATTTAAGAAATATGAACAAAGTATGACTGTAAATTTACGTAAAGATAGACGTACATACGTATTACGTAGACGCCAAACATTCGTTAACAAGCTTATATGTTACGTAGCTCTTCAAATTGAAGATGGTCTTTCAAACAAATTGCTCATGCGGTGAGACCGATATCTACACAATTTTTTTTATTTAAATCATCAAAGAACAACATAGATATGTACATTATTGAGCTTTACGGCTCACAATGAAACTATTAGTGGTTACGTTTCTAACATAAAATTCTCATTCTCATATGGTTTTTGTGATCACTTTTTCTAGGTTTACGTACAGCCCTGGTGGAAGCTGATGACTTCGCGAGTGGAACGTCTAGTCGGAGTACCAAGTTAATCCATGGTGGTGTGCGTTATCTGCAAAAGGCCATCTTGCACCTCGACTATGACCAGTATAAAATGGTGAAGGAAGCCCTACACGAGAGGGCGAATATGCTCGAAGTGGCACCACATCTGACGAGGCCACTGCCGATTCTGTTGCCTGTATACAAGTAAGTTTTTTTTCATTTATCCGTCTGCCGTTAGAAGTCCATTGCAGGACATAGGACCTGTCCAATTCGGCGCTACTCTACACATTCCTGGGCCTTTTGAATCCAGCTGCTTTTTAAGGTCATCAGATCTCCTCGTAGGAGGACGACCTTTGTTCCTATAAGTTTCGGTTATAAATGTAGAAATGTTAAAAATAATTCAGTTTTATGTTTTCATTTGTTTAAGAAACCTTGAATTAATTATTTGGTTTCTTGTAGATGGTGGCAGGTCCCGTACTACTGGTTCGGTATAAAGATGTACGATTTGGTCGCTGGTGATCGAAACGTAAAGAGCTCGTACTATTTATCGAAGAAGAATACTCTGGAACTGTTTCCCATGTTAAAATCTGATAATCTCTGCGGCGGTATCGTGTACTATGACGGTAAGAAGATCAATATTCTTTAACAGTCCATTACCATCATTATCATTAGGCTACCTCAATTATCTGTTGAATATGTACCTTGACCTTTGCTTGACACATTCAGATTCTACTTGCAACATTTTTCAGATCGTCATCCTATCTAGCATAATAGCATTCTATAATACACCTGCTAAATCGCAGTTTTTATTCCAAGCTTTATTTAGTCTAACCATTATCACTTCATCAATTCTTATTATTTTCAATTAATATGGTTTTTGAAATTTCTGAATTTAAATTTTTGTCCTTTCCTCAATTTCAATACATTATTCTTTAATAGCACCTTAAACGAATGGCAACTCTAAATACATTTATGAGTTTGGTGATTTTGACCCAAATTTAAATTTTACTTAACATCTGACAGGACAACAAGACGATGCGCGTATGAACCTGGCCATAGCCCTAACCGCGGCGAGGCACGGCGCTACCATCGCGAACCACGTCAGCGTCATCAAGCTGTACAAGACAGCCGGAAAGCTTAGTGGGGCTCGGCTGAGGGTAAATATATGTAACTCTTTATATATACATACACATAGTAGTGGTAGGCCAGATTGCGGCTGGTAAGTAGACATCACCGAAACTGGCGTGGATGTATGAAGAGTGTGATTAAAGTAGAAGAAGTAAGGCAGGGCTGTAAATATAGAGAGAGACATTTGGTACTTGCTGCTCTTAGCCTAACCTAACCTAACCCCTAAGGGACCTGCCGTGAGTGTTGTATGTATAATATCAACAGATTGATCGCGGTATGACCTGAAATTCACATCTATAATGTCAAATATGAGTAAATTTTAATAGAATATGTAGAGTAGTGATAATAACATGACATTGAGACCTGGAGCTTACTCCGTGATGCTAGTTTTGGATTGCTAAGCAAATATAAGTTAATGATCAGCCTAAAATGTCTATAGTTTTTGAACCACAGTGAAAAACAATATTTTCCAATTTAATAAACAATAATGAGGGCTATGTTTGTTCTAATAGCAGGATGTTCTGATGATGATGGTCCCTTGTTCTTATATAATTATGAAAAGGCCGGAAACAATAGGCCTATTGAGTATTTAGCATTCCTTGTTGAAAACTCGACATCTTTTATTGGTAATACATAGTTTAAGGCCGAGCACACGCTGATTCACGTTGCAGATAATTTTGAACTTAACTGTTCTCCGCTCTCTCATCGTTGTTTTCCAGGACGAGCTCACTAAAAAAGAATGGGATATCAACGCAAAATGTATAATCAACGCCACCGGACCCTTCACGGACAGTATCAGGAAGATGGATGACCAGAACGTCAAGAACATCTGTTGCCCCTCATCTGGCGTGCACATCGTGTTGCCGGGTTACTACAGGTTATTTAAGATATGTCTTTATGATAAAAGATCTGGTATCTAAGTAATTACGTTTATTGGGACGTAGTATCTATATGAGATCAGATAGAGATGCGTTTTTGTACGAAGATCTGATCTTTGTTTCGTTTGACTTAGTAGATTTAGGAAGACTAGAGAGATAATAGCGGTTATTGTAGTGGGTGTAATAGATAGTTTTGCCCATTGTTTTTACTATTGACCTTAAAGTTTAGGAGATCGCCTATCTCTTGACCATGAGACATTCGTATAAAAATAGAAAGTCATCTGTTCGGCTGCGTAATTAAGTTAATGAAAAGTACAGACTTGTCAAATGTGCTTTTGTAACTCTCTTCCAGTCCGGAGCACATGGGTCTGCTCGACCCGGCAACCTCAGACGGGCGTGTCATTTTCTTCCTGCCGTGGTTGAAGGGAACCATCGCCGGCACCACCGACCTGCCCTGCCAAGTCACGCATAACCCCAAGCCCACTGAAGACGAAATCCTCTTCATCCTCACGGAAGTCAAGAACTACCTCAATCCAGACGTTGAAGGTGCGGCTTAAAATTGTTTTTAGTTTTTGTCACCCTGAAATGAACACTAATTAAGTAATATAACAAAGTATAATAAGTCAAGGAAGTTTTGATACGATATATAAAGAATTCATACTGTTTATTTCCGGTGAATCGTATTTAGGTTTCCAAATTTCCATAAATATAAGCATTAAACGTACAGTTTTACTAGGATTTGACAACACAAAAGATCTATTCGCTTATTGTAATTTGGTTTAAAGAGCTCACTGTAATTATCAAATGGAATGACGCCAACAAAGACAGAGCCTATTTATGAACCCACAGCGATATAACGAGATTGAGCGACCAACTCTTGTTTAAATTAATCTCTTTTTACGTTGATAGTGATTGCGTAAAGAAATGCTACACCCCTAGCATATAGGGTCTGACCATAGAATAATCATCATCTGTCCAATATCGGAATCAATCTCATCTGTCCCAATATCGAAAGCTTATTTTGAGACACAAAATATTTAATACTTTTTATATAGCTTCATATCCTCTTTATGTATCCTGTTGCAGTTCGTCGTGGTGACGTGTTATCAGCGTGGTCCGGCATCCGACCTCTAGTGTCGGACCCCAACAAGCCCGACACCCAGTCCTTAGCCCGCAACCACATTGTGCACGTGTCGCCCTCCGGCCTCGTCACCATCGCTGGCGGCAAGTGGACCACCTACAGAGCTATGGCCATGGAGACCATCGACGCTGCCATTGAAAGTGAGTGAGCTTTTCGAACTAATTTACCGTTATATGTTAAATTTTCATGGTTGAATGTGACATCGTAGCTATTATTATTTAAATGTGGCATTCTTTGTTTAGTTTAATAAATTAAAAGCACATCACCATAGGACCAATATTTACCTTAAAATATTATGTCTATCGAAACAATTGGCATTTCATTTTCTTGGCCATAAATATGTGGATATAACTATGAGAAGCTATAACGTATACAATTAACTCACTCTTAGAAATACGCTCAAAAGGTATTCTTATTATTTTCAGGCGCGAATCTCAAACCACTGTACAAGGAGTGCCAGACCGACGGGTTCCTGATCGAGGGCGCCCATGGCTGGACACCCACCATGTACATCAGATTGGTGCAAGATTTCGGCTTGGAAATGGAGGTAAATATCGACTTCTTGCCTTTATAGTTTATTACAGATTTTATAGTTTATTTATTATGAATATGTATTAAATATTTATAATTGGTATGATATTTAGTATTGTAGTGTTCATCATTAAGATCCAGGATCAGGAGGAACCAGTAATAATCAGGAAGATTAATTGAATATAATATACTTGTTTGGGTTCACTTTGGTTAAACTATACATATTCTAATACAAATTTTTAATGTAAATCTAAACGAGTTTAATTTTTTATAAATAAATTGTCAATATTTTCAGGTAGCTCACCACTTAGCCAAGTCATACGGTGACAGGGCGTTCGCTGTGGCGAAGATGGCTTCGATGACCGGCAAACGGTGGCCTATTATTGGTAACAAGGTCCATCCGGAGTTCCCGTACATTGATGCCGAAATCAGGTTTGTTTTCAAGTAATTCTATCAATTAGTTTCATGTATTATTCTACTGATATCAAGATTATTAGGCATATTCAAATATTAATGGTAATATAATTAAAAACATTTCATTGCAATAATTTTGTAACTTTTCGAAATATATTTTTTGTCTCCTTTATGTCATAAATTAAAAATATTCAACCATAACCAATACAAATCGTGCACGTGCAAGATAGAACGAACTTTTTCAAAGTCAATGACACCACAATTGGCCACCATGTGTTGAAATGTTTGATCGTCAGGCACAGTATAAATATGCAACGTTGAATGGGTCCAAGAGCGATTCGTAATGAGTTTTCACATGTAAGGTTATGTGAGGTGCATGCAATAGGCTCACTGTGTATGTGTGCGTCCACGTGTGTACTATGTGTGCGTTCGTGTGTTTGTGTGCGTGCGTGTGGTTGTGTGCGCCCGACTACTGGTAGTGTCATGTGAGGCGTGTGTGTGGCAGGTACGGCGTGCGCGAGTACGCGTGCACGGCGGTGGACATGATCGCGCGCCGCCTGCGCCTCGCCTTCCTTAACGTGCAGGCCGCCGTCGAGGCGCTGCCCACCATCGTCGACATCATGGCCGAGGAACTCAAGTGGAGCGACGCCGAGAAGAAGGTAGCTCCACTTTATTTTTCACTTCTAATATGCAAAAATGACGTTGCTCCACGAATAATATATAACAAAAAATTCATGTAATTTTGAGCCATTTTGTGTTTTTTTAATATGTTACCCTTACAAACTGGATCGATGCCTAAATCACATGTCGTAATCTCAATATAGATTGATTTGGGTCAGTCGACCTGGCTTCAAATTTAAAGCTGCTTTAAAATAATTATGATCAAAAAAAGTGTACTTTTGCCCGAATTATCATGATGTAAAACGCGAGATTAAATTAAAACAATAAAACGTTAATTGATTTTTATGTTGCCCTTTACCTTCCGTCAGTTCTACAATTGCGCAATTCTAACATAAATCTACTAGGTATCTGTCTATAATATTATAACATACTAACAAAAAGAAAATAAAGTGAAAACACATTTAAAAATATTGTACACTAAACTGTGTATCCAAATCTCCTTTCCAGCAACAAATGAAGACGGCGAACGATTTTCTGGCGACGGAGATGGGTCAGCTGGTGAACCGCGCGTCGCGCGACAAGATCCCCATCAACCTCAGCAAGGACGAGATCCAGACCTACATCAAACGCTTCCAGATCATCGACGCCGATCGCAAGGGATACGTCTCCATCAACGACATCAGGAGGAGTCTCAAGGTAACACGACACTTTACATACCATGTAGTTAATACTGAAATAATTACATTAAAGTTTTCTTTATTACAGTGTACAGTACTTTGATCAAATCATCAATGACGTTTTTCAACTGTTAAATTGATATTTACTTAAGCTCTGTTTTAGAAGCAATGTTAAAAATCAAACCGTTTAATGATGATTGAGTAGTTACATAAATGATTAGAAATAATAACATTGCGAAAAATATTTCTATGTACTTATGTTACAATTTTTTTTAATTAATGCTTTGGCATTAAAATATGGACTGTCGGTTGATATCCGATGAATATAACTTTTTTTGTAACATAATCTTTGTAAAACACGAAGAAATTCAAAGCTGTTTCATCTTATGCAGTGGAATATTTTCTTCGTCCGCGTCTGTGATTTATTTTATCTTATGTAGTAGGTGCCTACCAGACAGAACCAGCGAGGAATCTCGCTTTCAAGGAAAATTTTCAAGGACAGTACTACTTTTGTAGGTTTTAAATATACTTTAATTTCATTGACAATGTTATAGAGTATGGGTCTGAAACTGAACGACAAGGAAATGAGTTCGATTCTCTCAGAGATCGACGTCACATACCACGGACAGCTCGAACTACAAGATTACCTGCAGGTAGCGCCTGGAAACTTCTAGAAAACGCTTGTCAACAGGGGTCAATGTCCGGTGCTCTATTAATGTGCTATCAATGTTATGTTATTTCTTTCTAATAGGACTATGCAATATGATTTTAGGTTTCTACTAGGACCAAAAACCATATTGCATAGTCCTATATTAGGATTGACAAACTATGGAATATTTGGTCTTTTAGATGTGAGCTTGTAGGGAGTGTTAATAATGATTTGTATGTTAAAAGCAACAAATGAAATTCTTGTTAAAATTCATAAAAAGCATACAAATAGAAAATTATTAAGTTTGTTCATTTTATTGATTTGGATTATACTAAAACGAACTCATAGAACTTAAACCATGAGCATTGTACGTTTTTATGAACTAAACAAGACCAAATACACCATACAAAGCCTCGCTCATCAAAATCCATGTCGCTTGAGTGGTGAACGAAAGCCTTTCCACAGAACTACGGCGAGGAGGTGACTGGGGAACAGTTGCACGAAATATTGCGCGAGATCGACACTAACATGAACGGGCAGGTTGAGCTCGACGAGTACTTGCAGGTCCATATTACAATACACATACGGTTCATTTTTGCATACCCGATTGTTAGAACCCTTTTTTAATTTATTATAACAATTACCAATGACCGCTCAGAATTTAAATTTCGAACGCCATTCAATATCCTAATACTTTATCCTATATTTTCTTATTTTGTTTACGCAATTTTTAATGCACGAATGCATGTTGCTACCTATTTCCAATTTTATCTTTTATATATTTTTTTTCCTTGGGTTGGAATGATATTACCTAAAAAACAGAGATATCTCTATTTTCCTCTTTATTCCGTGCTTTACCTATGCATGCTGCAGAATGCTCTTT
>DWDT01005132.1:0-10658 GCA_018245595.1 Microceris scylla
GACTATGGCCTTAACCCTCTCAATATGAGAGGAGACCCGTATTCCAGCAGTGGAATTGTAAGGGGTTGAAAAAAAAAGTAGGACCAGGGAGCTGTACTCGTATGTTATTTTTGTTTTTTCTATAATATTTTAAAATTATAACATAATTAATATCATTTTCTAATAAATCATGTCCACGATTGCGATGCTTGTTTTTAAAGCACTTCACTTGTAAATACACTTGTAGGAAGGTACCTCTGTATTTAATCGCATTATTATGTTCAAAGAATTTATCGGCTCCCTTTCAAAGTGTCGCTTGGGGTTACATTTTCTATTCATCTCAAACACATTTCAATAGAACGATTCTATGATCGAGCTGAAGAGTTTCGGCTAATTCTTAGTGACTGGCAACTATAATAAATGACTGAAAATGTGACTCACTGACATGATGACGATAAGACACGTGGGTATGTAGGTGTTGAACAGGTGGTAGCCGAGGCGACGCTTCAGCTTGAAGATAACCTCGAGGCACGTAAAGTTTCCTGGAAACATTTTAATACTAGATAACAACAATTCTGATGTGACTAATGATCCGCCTGATTTTAATGATGCTAATAAAATCATGAACGTGGCCAGCGGACCAGTGATTGAACTTGTGTACGTATCAGATAAAAAACGTAACGACGCACATCTTATTATTACGCTCAATGATTTTAAAATTAAAAGGTTGGAAAATTTTAGCGTTAGAGAATATTTGCTTATCTGTGAATTTGGTAGCGGAAGCGGCATTACCTTGAGCTGAATAACTGAAATTTAGACCAAATTAGCAGATTATTCGTTAATGGTCTTCAAATATTTGAAACGACTCGCACCAATAAACCATAGTTACGAATGCAAAGATCAATAATACTCAAAAATGTTTATTATCTGGTATTACACTACCTTCAAACAATTTGGTCTTATCTCTCATTCTCTATTGTCAACATTTTCATATCTTTTGGAGCTTAAAGGAACACACCAAGTTATATCCGCACCTGTGGAATAAACCTGGGTGCAGTCAGCTGTTCTATTCTGCACCAGCTCCAGCTGGGGCAGTTCGATGTTCTCGTCGACCACCAGTGGCACGTCTGGATCCCATTGGAAAATGAGATCGTCTGTTGTATGGGACACTAAAAAGAATAAAAATGTTTCGTATAGGTTACAATAATTAAACACTATCGCCCAGTTAAAAACAATTCATATAATATTTTACGACCAACTCGTAACCGACAATCCGTGTTAGCAAAGCGTGGTGGATTATGCTGCAGCTCTCCCTTTCTAGGGGAAGACACTCTTGCACCACCTGTTCGCCGATCAGAACATGCTGCTTTGCAGCATTATATATGAGTTCAGCGACGAAGTTTTTTGATATAAACAGGGACTGTGTTACTCTCAGATTATAAATGTACCAGCTTAACTAACGTAGTCCGAAACTAGTCGGGCCACCCCGAAAAACGTACGTGAGTTAAGCCGGTACATTTATAATCATGTAAAGTATGTATACTGTGTTGTTAGAGCAGGGCTTACATACAGCGCTCTATAATCTCAAACATTTAAATTTGAAAACAAAATGGACCGAGCCAGATAAGGACAGAGATATTTGGGTCGATCGCTGGATTAGGCAAAATATTGGTACAGTTTTTAACTAGAAATTTTCAGTTTGTAGCACGGAGTTTGAAACTCAGCTCAGTGTACGGCTCTATTCATATTTATCATAATTGGTGACAAGTCTGTGTACTTCACTCTTCTGCTTATTGCGTTCGGAGTAATCCAGGCATGGCGTTATTTCAGAACCATAAAATAATTTATTTAACTATTACCGCCATGTAAACCAAGCACAAATGACCTAACCGACAACCAGAAAGTAATTTTAGTAGGTCGCGCACATTTTTAATTTTTAATAAAAATAATAGACGATTTTAACTAAGCAGTTGATTCACTGTTAATGCCGAGTTTATTTTCGCATTGCAATTACGTTAATAAGCAGGCGGTTCCAGCCGACATTTTTCATGCCCCGCCGATGTTGGCCTCCCAAGTACCCAACTCTAATTGGAGAAAAATTTTCGTTCGAACCGAACTTGGATACAGCTTATAGTACTTTATTTTCCTACCTCGATTTGTCGATAACGCGAAATGTTGTTTTTTTTGTTGTATAGAATTAACAAACATGATTATGGTTACAGGTAGATTAGGTTATGTCTTCACGGATAAAGTATTCCAGTGTTTAATATGGTACATTAAACTGACGATTCCGAAGTTATTGGTTTGATACCAACACAGGAAAAATATTTGTATTGTAAGCAGGTTTATTTGTTGCAAAAATTATGTACAAGTACCTACTCGTTTACAAATGGGTAGGTCTTACCAGCTTACATAGCTTACTATTGAACTGATATCAAATGGCCGTGTGTGAAGCTGGCCTATTATTATCAATCAATTAAATACTAATTTTATACATTTGCTAAGGATTCCTGTCAACTCATATGGCAATGCTTTCCTTTGTCATAGAAATATATGTATGAATAACTAACCCTATTACTGCATCTTTCCGGGGATAATTTTAATTCTGGAGTCGTCACAATCCAAGCACAATCTAGCAACATTAACAGAACGAAATTACGTTCATACTTCATGGGTTTCCATTTTTTTTACATGTCGTAGAGTGTCTCCGATACAGAGATACACTGACAGCGAACACACGTTAAGAAATAAATAAATTCGTTACTTAAAATAGTCCGGCCCGAAACTGAATCTGGAAGTTTCCGCTAGTTAGATGAATCTGGTGATTATTTTAAATGTAAGCCCTCGAAAATATTTTTCTAATGAACGATAAAGTAAGAATTATCACCTCAAGCCATGCTAAGCATTACACAACAGAGAACAATTATGATTATTCGTAGCAGTAGACATAGGAATAGTATGAAATCTTCTTCTTCCCAATCGTGTCCTGGGTAAGGCTGAGGGTCATGACTACCAAGGGTCGTTTTGCATGTAAGAGCTCTCCAGGCCTTCCTACATTGGATTGTGTGAATGGCCTCTTGCGTCCCACAGCTTCGGATCGGTGCTTTTCCCTTGCGTCTCTTTCCCTGCACGAGTTCCACCACTATGAGCTTTTCTAGACTGCACCCGGCGTGCTATGCGCCCAAAAAAGACGAGCGATCTCCGAAGGCAATTTGTTGAAAGGGGAGTCTTTACTTTGAGCTCATTTAGGATAGGCGCATTAGTGCGATTAGTTTGAGGACGCACGAAAACAACGATACTATTTCCTAATAATATTCGATCATATTAATAGTATGAAGTGACATTGACTAATTTGGCGCACAGAGCAGCTATAATGCAGAGGCGACAGCTCTACAATTTTACCCTCGACACGGTTTCTGTAGTGGCGCTGAATGTCAAACGTTAGTTATCGGCTCCACGAGAGACGTGACCGCTCTGCGCTCTTGACTTTGTACAATCTACGTTTCTATTCAACTGAGGCTTTCACAAAGGCATAGAATATTGCAATTTAAATAAAAACGTGCAGCCGTACTTAGTATTCGTTTCGTATTTTAATATTCGCTTGCTGGTATGTTAATGGTACTTAAAATACAAAAAGTTACCTGAGTCTGCTGATATTTTATTTTAGTTTGGACAATTTACAAAATGATCAACATATATAATATTATGTAGTCAGTAACAATACCTAAAAGACAACTATTTTGTCAAAAATTTAGTAAAACTTTGTTCTTAGGAATAAAATCAAATTGAATTTAAGTTTTGTTATTTTATTAACTCTTTAAGAAATTCTGTTATAGCATTGTTAAGATAAAGGACCTGGTGTGATGGTATAGGAGTGTAAGGAATTATAAGTTAGAATTAGGGGCCCAAAATAACCTCATCTGCCAATAGTGCACCCTGCTATATAACAGAAGAGATCATGCAACTCATCAGCTCCAACCCGAATGCTTAATGCTTATGTTATGAGCAAAATTTTTCTTTTGGAAGGCCATTCTCTAGCAGTGGACTGAAACAGGCTGACCATGAGATGACATGCGTGATGATCATAAGGAAAAGATAGTCATGAAGTCTTCCTACAGTGAAAGAATAAATGAGTTGATGATGACAAGCAATGCAAATGTTGATAGATGCAAGTTCCGAAGGAGACCAAGTTTCACCTACATTGATCAAATAATTCACATATGAGTATGATCTGCGAAAGACTGCAGGCAGAAACTGAATGCGAGAAGCCCAGAAGAGCGCGCGATGGCGCTCATTAGGAGAGACCTATGTCCAACAGTGGACTGAGATAAGCTGATGTTGTGTTGGGATGGTAGAGTTAGAAGTTTCCGACAACGGCGTGCGTGTACTACTATAAAGAGACCTATGGATATAGAAAACCAGGGTTAATAGGGATAGAGATATTTGACACGCCGTGCTCTCAACCTACACCGTCAGAGACTTAGTATGATAATATGTATAATAAATGGTGACACATTGCTCTTGGATTTACATGTATGACATGACATGGATGTATGATCAAATGTCTTGCACGCTCATCAACTTAAAAGCTTGAATGTGTAGTTTTTAATTTTCCAAGATTGGTAGAGGATGGGTAGCTGGGCCCTAATATAATGGACATTGGCTTTTCTCAAAAGTTATTGGATTTTTTATTATGATAAGGATTTAACATACAAGTAATTATAACACTTCTTATGGTAAATGGTTATAACAGTTGTATTTACAGCTATATTCAAATTTGAACAGGATTGAAAAGGATGCTGTATTATAAACCAGGCCGACGACCGGTGACTCTTGAGAGGAATTCGATTCGCCGCCAGGACAAAGATTTCTATGATAAAAATAAGGATTTTTTTTTGATTGGTTCTTAAATTTTCTACCTAGGAATGTTTATAATACAAATTTATATACATAGTTTATCAAGTTTTTGGTTACTGAAGCATAGGTTCCGCTTGCTTTGGGACGGGATGACCGTGTGTGGAGAAGTTGGCAAGCATTTAACAAAAAGTGTATAAAAAAATCTAAAATGTCAAAGCATTAAGGTACTTCTTAGAGGTAAATGCTAGCATACTTTACAATAGCACCGCTCATTTTATCTGTACATCTACACAGACAGCTGGGGTATGATACTATGAGAAACGTCATTGGTTTTCTAACTAACGAACTTTTCATTCATTTAGCTGACAAAAAAAGACGTAAAAAGCTCTCCCTAGCTTCGTGAGTTGCAGAAACAAGTCATGTCATCAAAATCTTTTATGATTTGCGTCATTACCAGCGCAGTAATTGGATGAGAAATGTATCACTCCGGATGGTGTCATGATTTTTGTTCGCTCGTTTTCTATTTTGTGTTTTAATGAGGTTTTCCTTTGCTGTGTCGCCGTGCTTCACTATGAGTTTGGTTAAGCATTCAAAGTACGTTTCGACACAATAATTTTTGAATGCATATAGTACTCGGAATCTTGATTTTATTTTAAGGTTAAACGGTACATACACATTATAACATTTATTGGCGTTTTTAAGATTCATCGTCTGACCTTACAACAGTGAAGAGAAACATCGTAAGCGAACCTATTCTGTTTTATGTAGGTCATATGTATTACCTGTGATGTCTGCTATCCCGCACTTAAAAAATCTCTTTCTGAGATAAAACCCATGTCCAATAGTGGAGCAGTAAAGGCGCAAAGGATAAAGACGTTATAGACCTTTTAACGGAAAGTACGTCGTTATTATTGCAAGTTTAAAACTTTTTATCTTTTGCCTATTTTCTGCACTAATAGGGAATCTCGTTGTGATTTCTACGCAAGTTGATGTTTGTGTTCGATACTCAAGGTGGAATCGATTTGGTTGATTAATTTCACGTGAAAGAAAACGTAAAAAATTCTAATCTACACCTATAGGTATGCTAAAAGGAAGATTGTAAGTAAATGTACATAAATAAGACCAACGCTATTAACATTACAAACTCAAAGCGCTGAACATCGAAAATAAACGACGGAGTGCCCTCTCCTTATTTATGGATCGTCCAGGCTTCTCAGACCGCGACAACATGAAGGCCCCAATCGCGAGGCCCTTGAACGATGTCGCGGTGTAAAGGAGCTGACTTCACAGGCACGGAGACGTGGAGAGTCTTGGCCTACATTTTACGTGGCTCTCGAGAAATCAATTTTCTGTATCGTCCCACAAACTCCACCTCCACATCGAGTGGCTCAGATGTTTCCCGATCGAGTGCTATTGTTCCACGGTAATTTCAGGGCCCGCGTCGCCAAATGGCAAGGGTCCGACCGGCTCGCACTTTGATAACGGTTTCTGCTAACAGTTTACTTTTAAAGAGAAAATTTGGTAAACAATATATGTATGTTGCATATAAAATACGTATGTTCAGTATGTATTACGTACAAATGGTAATAATAGGGTGCACGAAGCCGATGTTATGACAGACCGCTAATTAATTATTAAATATGACTTAAAATCCATAATCAAGGAATTAGTGCTAAAAATTTCGAATATTACAGCTAAAAATACTTTCATTTGACACCTACTGTAAAATATTTGTATCTACCCACATGTGTGCAAATGAATTATATGGTTTCATTAAAATAACTGTATATCCTTGGTATCTTGACAATACAATCTTATTAAAGAGTACTTATTAACGTACGTTACCACTTGTTAAATGCCTATTTAACTATTATATTCAAGGATATGTTTAAGAGTATAGTATGAGACGAGGAGCTACAATTTAGACTTCATGGGGAGCAACACGTTATTGCTTAATCTCATGTAGAGCTTTACTTCTAATTATTAATCATTTCATCTTTCCACTGTTGGACAGTGTCTCTTTTCAAAAGTAGAAGGTTAGATTATCGCGCTAGCCAGGCAGGCAAACTTCACCAATCTAAAATATCACTATGGAGATTTCTACGATGAGTAATTTCTTCGTCGTATTTTCTTTTAACGTTATAGGCATATTATCTTATAAATCGCTTGTAGCTCTACTAAAAGTAAAGTGCATCCCCGTATGTAAGATCCAGTCTTTCAGAGTGACATTCTGAATTTTAAACCACTAAGCGAGCGTCCATTAATTACGTGAGGTGTTCACGAGGGGTGCAGGTCAAGTCGAATCTCATATAATTTTACTTGAAGGGTCTCGGCAAATATCACGATTTTTTTTCCCAAAAGAACAGAGTAAAACTGCAAAAATAGTATTTGATCTAATGTAACTATAGTATTTTATTGTTTACTTTTCCCTGTAAGTTTAGTCTACTTACTCAAGCAAGTAGCACTTTACTAGATACATTTGAAAAATCTCGTGAGATTGGGGAGGGTGGGGGAAGTGGGTTGAGCAAAATCTTTGGAAACCTCACCAGGGGGGGGGTTCGGGAGGAGTTAAAAATACTCTAATATCAACCTCACGTAAATAAATCACGTAAATGAACAATTTTAATATTATTGTATTTTCGTTCATTTGTAAAGACGAAGCTAGTATATTATATATAGCTAGAATACTGTAACAATGGAATATCATGGAAGTCATGCAGTTAAAATTTCAATATGATTTGACTTAGAACATTTTAAATTTAGTCACACTAAATATATTCCGTAGGCAAAGCTCTTCAGGCCCGATTATAATTAGACGCTGAAGTGGTCTGTCGGTTCGATGTAGCGCGGCTCGAGGGCCCTCTGCCGGCTCTGAATGAATAACGAGTCGTGAGGGTGCTTCGAAGACGTTTTTATCATTGGCGGGCGACACGCGTGACCGCGTTCTATAGAGCCGGGTGGACAGAAGGTCGCAGTCCCAACACACTTCATCGCTGCCAGGGAACGGGAGGAACCGCAAGGTCATGTCAAATATTGGTGGTTAAATAAGAAAATATGTCTTCATTAACAGTATATTTGTAAAGATGAGAAGGGGCATGATCCGACGGTTTGGACATGTCGAGAGAACGACTAATGAGGTCCTAACAAAGCAAATATACGATGCGGGTGTTGATGGATATTACATGGTTTGTAAGACATACGCCTTGAATCAATTCTCTAATTCTACTTGTCTTTATATATAGTTTAGAAATAAGAACATATTGTATGTCCCTTCTTAGACTAATACCTGGATACATGAATCCTTTTTATGAGTTTTTAAAATACTACATTATGCGAGTGAGACCGTATAGGTACAGCTAAAATAATGTTAAAAGAGAATATACATATATCAGCATGTCAGTAATTACGGAGAGCAAAGAGATAGAAATATGTACATATATCACGAACGGACAAACTCCACCTGTGTTGATGGTGAGTGCGGCGGGTTAGGAAGTACGCTCCAAAATGCACAACATTAGCTTTGCCTTTGTGCACGAGAGCCGTTTTGTTCCTCTACCCTCATTAACTGCCAACCGAATTGCATGACTCTACATTTAGACCTTCTTACGAGAAATGTAGGGATTTTTTCGAGTTGTAGGTACACTTGTGTCTGTTACTGAGTTGTTGTTCCCATTTTTTCAAATTAAAAATAATAAAGTTCTGACGTCTGATCATAGGTATTCGGAAAATGTCTTGTCATAAATATTCAGACTGGATAAATAAATTCACTGCTTATGTAAGTACATTCTGATTTCGAGCTTAAAATACATTGATGCGTTTAACATGGCGATCTATATGATAAAAGAGGTTCATTATTAATTAATCTTTTAGCAAGTATGGCATTAAAATTTGCTTTATTTTCATTCTAATTGTGACCTTTAAAATCAATTTTCTGAAGGAAAATAATAATAATTTTTATATTAGCATTACATACTGATAGATATCGTAAACACAGCTCTATTATAGGAGAACGGAGTTCCCTAACACAGACATGTATTGTTTCAAGATGGAACTCAAATCACTGTATTAAAATTTGTATTATTTCGTGAACGAAAAATACCTCCAAATGAACACGTTTATCACAACAAATATTATATTATAGGTACTTACAGCTTTCCATCTGCAACTTGCACTCCTGCGTGTCGTGAGGGTAAATTATGAAGTTCATTGCACACGAGAGTTTCAGGGTCAGCTTCACCATGTACAATATTGTCTTGTCCTTGTACAGCCACACGTAGTGGTTGGGGATCGTCATTGTCTGGAACGTGACGGACTTGGCATTCTTGAAGAACGAATCTGGCCGCCACATGTGTTTCAGCCAATCAACTTCCAGCAATCTGGCGGAGAGAGTTAATATGTATTTTAATATTTAAAAGACATCCGCTATCCGTACCGGAGCAGAGTGGTGAAGTATTCTCTAGAGCCGTAGACTTTCCGAAGTAGATACTTCCTTGTCCAAAAATGAGACTCATAAACGGTTGCAGCCAAATCACTGAAAACTATAAGGCTCGTTGCTTTTGCTGCTTTGCATGTTGAGAAAGAAGATTGTGTATAAGTGAAATGACGTCACTGTTAATTGTTATTGTAATGTTATAGAAGTAACTGCATACTGTAGTAGCATACTGGTTGTCTGATGCTAAGTGTGCTCTGAGCAGCATTTGCTCGCATCTGCAGATTAAGGTCTCGCAGACCAACCACTAAGCGAAAGATAATAATTTAGCCACTGATGCTTATCGCCAAAGATACGAGTGGGGGCAGTGGTAATGATTTTGCAAACAAAACTTGCCATTGGACTGAAGATTCTATTATATTTATATCGTTTCAAAATTTTCAATACTATCTTCTATTATATTAGGAAATAAGAGAGGAAATCATAAATACATAATAAATAATAGTTGCATTATGTAACATTTTCATTTCGTTTTGCTCACCTGTACTCCGAGGTCATATTCTCTGGCAATCTCAGTCGAAAGTCCTTCCAAGTTTGTGCAAAGAAAATATCGGCTGCGTACGTCTGTGAAATATATGTATGTATGTTATATTTACATCTGTACTGCCAGTAGGATTTAAAGGTACACGCATTTAGATCTTCCATGAGAGACAAAATTTATATTTTGTCAGTTAATTGCAACGGTTTTCCAATGTATGTCCTAGAAATACTTTGTAGTGTTATCCAAGTAATAAAATGAGCTAATATTATTCAAGTAATCAAGATAAAAGTTTTATTCAAACAATGAAGCGATTTTAGTTTGAAAAGCTATTACAATGCCGTTCTACTGGGGTTCCCGGTGAGACCAATAGTAAATTCTGGAAGCATCGATTTTGGTTCTTGTTTTTGGATTTTGGATCTTGTCTTTATGAATAGGAAACAAGTAGTTAGGGTTACGAAGTACTGCTAAATATAAATTTAGAGAGTTGTGAGTTATTTGGAGGAGGCATAATATGTGTAGCGTTTATGAAATTATGTAAGAACGACTATATAGGGTAATTCGCATGTAATATCATTTTTATTTTGCGTCATTCATTTATGTGTAAAAACTAAATTTTATTACCTCTTTAAAATTACTTGACGTGGATTACTGGAAGAACTCATAATCGGAAATAAGCTATTTCGTATATTAAAAACCGTTCCTCATTCATAATCTCTTCACAGAAGTGTTGTCAAGTATCAAATATTTTGTCTCTTTCTATCATGTTGCGATGTTACTAACAATAAGAAAGAACAGGGTATACAGTGTTTGCTATTGCGTTTGTGATTAGGAGGATGATTTGTATTCAAATAT
>DWDT01005133.1:0-10657 GCA_018245595.1 Microceris scylla
TTAAGAAAGGTATACGCTCTTTTCTTGAAGGTTTGAATGTCGTATCGGTCCGGAAATACCGTATGCGACAGATTGTTGATTTAGTCGGTCTTTAGACCGCTTTAATAGTTTCCGATCCTTGGGTTACAAGGCTACTAGAATGACATGTTCCACCGGACATTTCATGTTATAAACCCTTTCTGTATGCAGATCAGAAACTAGTATTTATTTGTATTTTTGAATTTGATATTAGGCCATTAATAGTACACTTAACAGCATGTATTAAAGTAACAACTATACGTCAATATAAAGTATGTTGACTATGACTTACCAAGGCGAGAATGTATCGACGAAAAATGACGGTGCGTAAAGAAATATAAAGAGGATTACGTGCTAGGCCGTCAATAAATATGAAAGGACGCGTTTTCGTTATACTTTCCAATTTCAAAAACTGTGTTCAATAATAAGTTCTTTGCCAGTATTCAACATACCCTATTTAATAATTTATATGTATTTTTAAAATTAAAATAAAGATGAGCAATCCCAGTAAGGGAAGACGCGTAGAAATCAGGAGAGAGCGCGGCTAGAACCCTTGTTAAAAACTAATATGTTACAAGTAGTACAGATTCCGTTAGGGTGAGCTCTCTGTGTAGAGCTACGTAGAGGAAACAACTTAGAAATCGATCCACTAACAGGCAAATATAAAACAAATGGATAGTTAAGTATTTGATTTATGTCTGCTAAGTCTGATTTGTAACTCAAATAATCAGATTATTCGGTTGTAATGAAATGTATATAGATTTTTGTTCAATATTTAGCCAGCAAATAGGCAGAGAGGCCATCTAACGATAAGTGTCTACGGTCATCATTCTCAATGGAAATTTGCAACATTGTAGAACCCGAATGTTTTATATAAATAATAATAAATTTCTTATGACTTATAAAACAACTTTTATAATTAAAATATATTTTGCAATCGTTCTATGTGCCTGACTATATAATTCTGTAAGTATATAAGTACTGTTTGATTTCGAAAAATGGATTTGCAAAGACCCTTTAGTAACAAAAGGAGGCCTATACTACGCAAAATTCTGTGGGAAACCAATATCGACAGAAATATAAAAAGGCGAGAATACAATTTTAATGTTAATTTACGCTAATATCCTACACGCTACACGTATCATTTCGGTGATCGAACACAGAAGTGATGCAATAAACCGGTTTCTTGAGCAATACAAACATGAGAAGCGTACTGAATCTGTTTTGCTGTGTGTCTAAGCTCTTTTCCATTGTTCAGCGTCAGTGCACTAAATGACTAGACACTTAACTAGGCACGAGTAGAGGAAAGAGAACAAATCGACGGCGTATTACAGACAGTTAACACGATTATAACAAGATTACAATTCAATATCCCCTGCGATTTCTATACTAATGAAACCGTAACAAAATCGTTTATTTGCACAAATACATCTGTACGTGTCGTATTATGGCTAGTGATCATTTTCTTATGATATATATTACACACATTTCTTTTAGAGATTGTAAACAATGGTTAAGTAAACTAAGTACCAACATTGAAATAATTGTACGCGGACAGATTTGAAAATAACGAAAAAGTTCGACGTTAAAGATAATTATTCAATTTATAGAAAAGTAATACTTACATTGATCACGACTCTCTCGCAGAAGTCGTGATCGTGCTGAATTGGTTCGAACGTTACGACGCCTCCCTGAGGCGGCCGACCCTGTTCCTCGTCTTGGCTGCAAAGTTTCGGCAGCGACCTGAAACCAAAAATGTTTAAATTTTACCGAGTGTCTTAGAAAAAGATGACACATTGGCTTTATGTACTCACTTAGATATTAAAATCAGCTCCAAATTTACCCAGCAGTAGACAACAATCTTAGTATCTTGAATCGGTAGACTGTGTACCAATTGTCTCGAGTTTATAAAAACTAATCGCAATAATACCAGCTGAACTGTGCACAAGCTTGGCTCGATATCAAAATATTATTGTCTGTTGTACTCGTAACTATTCGGTAAAGGACGTGCTTGACTATGACGGAGGAAGGAGTACTGTATGTGTTGTTAATAATATAGCATATATCGCTATTATGATAGTGGCAGCTATTAACATGGCTAGATGGTACTATTGTGTATAGAACGACTAATATGCTTTATAAGTAATAATTTATGGGTTATTTTCAAAATTATATACCTTTACCGTCTAAGCTGTTCTCGTTCTCGGTTGTCACTGGAAGATATATAATAATATGTAGATATGTAACGTTTCGTGTATGTGATAAATACTCTACTGAACGTATGTAAGTATAGTATAACTCAATGTAAAAAGTTATCATATAATCTATAAATGAAACGTATTATATCCTGCGTGAAATGTAAATATTTGGTTCGTAACAAAATAATAACGTAATGTATTGTGTAGTATAGCAATGTGGCTAGCAAAAGCGTTTATTTGCTTTCGATCTATTTTCAATCTATCTAAAAAGGATCAGTGTCGGAAGGCGTTCCGAGATTGATTCTTTTTGATGTGTACGTGACTATCGGAAATCAGAAAGCTTTCCGGCCGAAACTGCGAGCGTCGTCAACAAATATATATAATAGCTTACAGGCTCAGCCGATCGTAAATGATTTTATAACTCGATATTTGAATGTAGTGTCACACTATGTGTTACTTCCCTTATATACAATAAAGTAGGTGATACGTACAGGAACTCGATATACGTGTACATTTTGTTAATTCTTTATACAGGTACTCATATAAACGGTTCGCAAATCGACCTATTGTGGCAAATGTTTAAGTAAATATTGAACAAAGGAATAAGAATTGCCATTAACAACAAAATGTTGTTGGTGTGCTGTAACTGTGTTTATATTTTTATTTCATATCAAATTAAAACGTCAAGCAGGAGGCTGTGTGACGTCGGTATGTTAAATAGTTGCTTATACATACATCCATAGGTAGTAAGTTAAGGGAAGTTTCTGTATTATAAAAATTACCTCTGTATAAGATTTAGATAGTTTGTAATGTATAACAATAAGTTATATTTTCTAAAATGGTGATATCGCTTACTATTACGCAGTACGGCCAGTTGCCAATAAGCCTGTCAAATAAACATCTTCCTGAAGGTTTTGCATTTCTTTAGAAATATAATACCCATCCTAGTTGTTTGATATAAAGAGACTGAGATGTACATCATTAGAGTATGGTGTTGAAATTTGGTAAAAACTAAAAACCTTAGTGGTAAAAAGGAGTTGGAGTCGTAGAAAACAAACAATCTAGAACACAAATTCGGTACAAATATGATTCAAATAATTTATCAGTTAGTGATAGAAATATATTGTTTTTTAGAAGAAGCACGCCAGGTCTGCCGTGATTGTATCTACAATAATAATAGTACAAAATTCGTCACACATACATACATATGTATATTACCGGCGGCGTAGTCGCGGTATTTTTGTAATTACTTCTCAGTCGTTCATGAAGGATCTTCCAAATCTCGCAACTCGAGTGAAGAGCGTGAACGTGCTTTAATGCGGGTCCGAAAGCACTCCAAGCCCCTTCGTACTGCGGCGAGTAGGCCCACAATGCTTTGCTTAATTACGAGCTTGTAATATCTCGTTGAGATCGCGCATCATTATGACCGATTATTCGGAGCCCGCGTGGGCGTTATCTACTCAGATGTCGGATCCTTAACCTTGATACTCGACAACTCTAACAACAGCTTGTTAGTAGAATAGGATAAGATAACACCATTATAATAGGTATTATAATAATTTCGCTGAAATCTGAATGCCGTCGGCCAATTTTCGGCTTGTTCGTACAAGGCAAAGGTCGGCTCACGGGCTTGTTCTGTACCTTGTTAACTGAGATTTTAGAGACTATTACTTATCTCGGTAAGAGAAAATAACAATATATAATTAAATTCATGTCAGAAAATACAAAAGAAGGTACTTTAATTGTGTAGGTTTATTATTATTTTTTCTCAAAGGAAAAATCGTCTGCCGTAATTGTTTATTAGGATAAGAAATAAGTATCTCATGTAATATGTACCTTATGGTTGGAATATTACAGAGTACCGTCCATTATATTATTAATAAACGATGTAAATGAAATGAAATTATGTAAGATAATATTGCAATAGATCATTATAGGATACGCTTGGTAGATTCAGAACGCTTTTCCGCAACTTGGAACCCCTAATGCACCCGAGTGGCGTTGTTGATTTTGCAAATTTATACTCCGAGTGCGCTGAAATTCTTCATCCAAATATAAATTCGGTACGCGCTGTGTACATTGCAGTGTACTGATTTATTGGGCGGGCGCTCCGCCGGCAGCGGCGCGGAGCGGAGCCGGCGAGTGCACGCTCCGGCCAATACACCGCGTTATTTACTGCTTTGAAACTGTAAAAATAAATCAATTGCATTGTAGCCTAACTGCCGCCACGCCGCCGCGCCGCCGGCAACGAGCGAATAATCGAATACGCCGCTGTTTACACGCCACTTCCTCTCTTACTTTTATTCGGTAAATAGCACAGTACGTGCCGGCTCAGGGTCACTAAGAGAGGATATTTCCGTAAATTTTCGGCCTGGACATTTTCTTAGCTTATTCCCGTTTATAAAATTTTGTAGCTGTGCCGCGTGTTTACGTTTTAATTCATTCATCTCCAAGCAAATGGCGGAATAGTTCTAAATTTTGGTACTGGTTTATTTAGTTCCCACACGACGAACACGTTAATGTAAGCCGCTTCAACGAGTCGAGCTGCACAAAAAATGTAAATTGTAACAACAGGTACGATATACCGATACCGACTGATTCTAAAATAAGCTGGGTCTATTATTAGACGGGGACGCCAAACGTGATGCGGGCAATAAGATAATAAATAGCAGCGCTTACGGCGGTTCGCGCGATGTGACAGAGTGACAGCCGCGGACGTCATCTGACGCCGATTGAAGGCCTCGTCAAGCGAAAAGCATTTTGACTGCCGTTTCATATGTCACTGTGTTATCTACATCAGGTACACCCGTCTTATTCACTATTATTTACACTTTTATAATGAGTAAAAAAGTAATCTTAGCAAACGATAAAGACAGCTGGATTCTGAAGGTCCGCGACCGTTTGTACTAGTGCCTATTACGGGAGGCGTATGTCCGACAGTGGACTTTGAAAAGTTGTTGGATGGATTGACGAACGAAACTTTTTCTTAAATCATTTTTAAAGTTGCTTTTAATTCGTGTAATCAAAGTCACTGTTGAAACAAAAATATTACACTTGACTGTAGTCAATGCATGGAACTTATGGCACGCACAATTTTTATACCTACCACAAACCGAAGTATTGGTTCAACGGACCACTTCAATATTTTCGCCACAAGCAAAACAAATTACCTGTCCTCATTTTTCTTCTTTAGCCGCTTGATCAACGTTCTGTTCGGTTGCATTGGTCGGTTCGGTTAGCGGTGTCGAGGGCATAAGTGCCAAACGAAGGAGAGAACTCCTAACAAGACTATACTAATGCTATTATATTCACTACACCACACGTCTTATAGCAGATAGTATTGTAACGCGACCAAGGAGCCGATGGGCCGGCGCGGTGCGTTGACTACGACTGCATGATGCAGTCATAGCAATGATTCTATTAAGCTAATTCCAATAGACACACACTTATCTATAACTCCCCACGTGCCATGGCTAATGTTGTCAACATACTTCAAATAACTTTACACTAAATTTTAAACGTTTGGTATATATAAATATTTAGCTATATTTTTGTGAGGTAATTAGGACATTTTAAATATACAAAGCGACTGTGATTAGATGCAGGTACCGAAACTACGGCTATCCTATCTAGAATAGATAGGTCAGATATTGACTGATGGAGCAGTTAGTCTTCGAAACCGATGCGCGTGTATGAAGAGAACAATAAATGTCGGAAAAACATGTCAGATTCCTTAAGAATAACATATACGGAGCTTTCCGCTTACCCTGTAATGTAATGGACCTGGGGTGACATTTTAATTCAATTGTAATTGTAAAGATAATGCTTTTTAGATTGAAAATGTAAAAGTAGATACGGCATGGCGTATATGTAATACGAACAATTCCAAAATAAAGTCTTATATGTCGGTCACCATTTGCGACGTGCTTTCATATATTACAGAGAATATGCCGAAATAATGCTCTACTTTCGAAAAATTCAAAGTAACGGCGCGATATGTTCTCAACTATTAGAGACGACTATATGTATCAGTAACGAAGAGTAGCTTTGTATTTGTCAACTGCAAACGTTCAACTTGCAGTCTTAAATCTGAAAAGAGACACCGGCTGTCTTATTTATACATATACATAATTATAATAATCTATTCAAAGTGACTTGAAAATGCCCATAGATAGAAGAGACTTTGTTACTCTTACAGGTTGCTTATTTATAAAGTCAGATTGCGTTTTGAGATTCAGACATGATTTTTTCTAGTAATTTTTGTTTTATTCTATTACCTGGACATTACTTATCAATATTCGAATAGGGGCTGTCGTTCGATGCCTAACTGGCGATATGTTTGTCACACAAAAAAAATCACACGTTCTTATCTTACTTTGAAGAGTACGCAGTGCTGATAATAATAAAAATAGTTGATTTCTCGAGTCAAAACCAATAATGAATAGGTACGATATAATTTTAACTCGTTGGTCAGTTCTATAAAATTACATCCGCGGCACTGAGTGCTTTATAAATTGTTGATTAAATCAGCTGTACATAATATCATTTGTTATTCTCAGCGTGCGATTCGCTTGTGAACGCAGGTGTGAACGAACGAAAATGAGTAGCATTGAAGGAGCTGTGTTCGGCTTTTAATTATATAGCTGGAACGCGTTCACTTGCTTACACATTCCGTAACGCGTAGTTTTCAAAGTCTCTATTAAAGCCATTCTCCTGTGCTTGTACGAGTATCATACATAATTAAACGAGTATTTATCTGAGCTGCCACTTACCACACATCTTACAGATTATAGCCTTTTACAAATGGCTTTTATGCTATAATTTCCAGTTTGATTCCTGGTGAGAGCATATGTCCAGCAGTGGAGTGAGATAGGCTGATGATGATGATGATGATGATGATGATGATGATGATGATGATGATGATGAGAGCATACGCTTATATTCCATAAAAATACCTGTTTTATTATGTTTTTTCAGAATGTATTTTTTATAATATTTTAAAAAACATGACATTATGTGTCAAAACAATGTTTACATTCAAGTTGACGGTCGGTACGTCACGTGGCGCCAACATACTGAAGGTTTTGTGTCGCATTGTTCGTATGGTTTCCATGTTGCTAAACTTTCAAGGCCCGAAGCCTTAGCAAAGGCACAGGTCGCGGTACACGATCAAGATCTCTTGTGAGCACACGGTGTCATTTTATTTACGTACATATATTAATGTTTTGCACGTCTGCGTATGTAACGAATATAAATTGCATTGAAGTCGATCTTGTATCGCAGTCTATTTCAAGTAACATTTACTTCAGATTTTTAAGCATAGGTTGACCTGGGTGAGGTACAGTTAAGGGAATGTAAATTCTTGATGTGTTATCTATTGATTTGTAAGCGCTTAAAATTTTTAGTCTACACATCTATATGTAAGATTCATCCCAACAAATATAAACCAAACACGGTTTAAATATACATTATAATTACACACACACATACGCACAGAATAATTCTCGTGCCACACGATTTTTATGAAATTTTATATGTATATTCGGTGGGTCTGAGAACCGGTCGTTATCTATTTTTCATACCACTAAATGATAAGGGTGGTACACCCCAAAAATTTAGTTTTTTATTTTGTGGACAACATTTTTTTATTCTTAATTTTTATGATGTAACATTAAACATACATACATACAATCCTTACCTTTCTCCCTTCTATCACCAACCCATATTTTTTAATAGACATATAAGTAGATTTAGTACTTCGTATAATATGTATAATAAATTTAGTACTTCGTTCTTCGTAAATGTATTACTTTAGTAATATAATTAATTTAGTACAATAGTATAATAAATTTAGTAATTCGTTACTACTTAATCTATACGTAGTATAAAATGAAGTCGCTGCCGCTGTCTGTACGCTTATGTAGATCTTTCAAATAACGTAACGGATTTTAATGTAGTTTGCGTCAACGGGTAGAGTGGTTCAAGAAGAAGGTTTATACGTACATAATTATAATACATGCGTATAATAGGGAAAAGCCGAGAGTTTCAAAACAATTGTAATATTGGACGTAAACGTAACTGGTGCAACGCGGGAGTGTAGTACACTCTCCTGCCTACCTCTTCGGGGATTGCAGGCCTGATGTTACTTATAATGTCGTAAAAAACGCATTTTTGTGCGATTACATTGCAAACACTGTCCTAACCATACGAGATATATCAAAATAATGTAGTAATATTAGGGTATCGGATATTTTAAAAAGATCTACAATAACGTCCTTGATAGTATATGTATCTCTATCTTCTATAAACAACTTATAGTTACCAATTTTATCTTTCACATGTTACAAAAACAATGTTTTATATACGAAGCTATTTTTAACAATACGGTATTATTTTGCACGCAATGAAATACTTTAGTTACGTTGTATATGTAATGTGGACCAAAATGCCCCTTTACATGATATCAATAGAGAATAGATTGTTAGGCGCTACGAAGTTCTCCGGGTCAGGTAGTATACTCGTACATATAAGTATACGAAAATGAATTTTAATGATAGCCTAATTTTATGAAAAATCAAAAATCTCCGAAATTCGCATTTATGCGTGAAGAGAATGACGAATGTAGACGAAAAACGTCAGTTTTGTAAAGATAGATCATATATTTTTGGCACTCTGTCTTCTGTTCCCTCGTTACGGACTTGGTGTGATAATGTAATATAAACAATGTATGAAAAATTAAGAACTTTCGTATATACCGATTGTGTGGCCACGTGGTAATCTGGAATGCGTGGCAAGAGGCGTGGTCAGTGAGGAACTAAAGGCCGCCGAGGCGACACGCAATTCGCTATTACAAACGCTTGTTATATTAAAAAGCGTATAGACTTTATGGAGATTTTTTATTTCATTTTTCTTGTACATATCATGTTTGTATTGCTTTTTTTTGTTATAAAAAGGATTGGCTTTTAGTCTCGATCCTATCTGATAGAAAGCGTCACGGTCCATGCCTATCTAGAAACAGTTTATTCACCTTTTGCTTTGAAGAGACGTAGATTATGGGTATCCTCCGGAAATACAGATGCCGATACGGTATTCCACTCTTTGTCAAATGAAATATTTGCCAGTGAGGAGTGATGTCCTGCCGTAAGACTGTATATTCGAATATACAAACTTAATTTACATATAAAGATGCCAATTTAGTTAACAAAATATTAAAAGTCGGTTATTATCCAATGAAATGGTGCGATCAATGGCTTTGATGCGAAACATCACGCGGTATGACAATGGTCCTGTCTGAAAGACTCTGAAGTCCATTGGAAGGATGGAATAGTTGATTTCAAACGGAAATAAATTGTCAACTTAGAAACTCTTTGTCTACAATAAATTGCTGTTATATAACACTTTTTAACGGGTAACTTTTGTTAATTGTTACTTAATTCGTTTTAAGCAGTGACACAAAAATTTAATTAATATCAACATTCGCACGTGTACCTACTCAACATTACGTTAAACTGAATCAGTAAAATTATTTAAATAATTTAAAAAGTAACTTACTCGTATTAACAGCCCAAATGATGTATCTAATAATTGATGTGGACAAGGATTCACACCATTATACGAATATTATCACCCTCTTGTTCGCCTCTGCGTTTTAGTTGATTAATTTGACCAAAAATGGTTTATTTTTATATAACTATAACTATTGTGTTATTATTAATAAGTTATAAAATATTTCCTCGAGAATATTTTTTTTCATATTAGTAAGAACTTTCAATGTACATACATATGTATATCCTATTTTGTATGTAATAGCAATAGTTTTTGCAAGGAACGCTAAAAAAGTTTATTATTACGCAATTTTTTGTACCTCACCAAGAACTAATGATATTTTATGGGAAATAAATCCAAAAATATATATATGGCCCATGTTATTAGCTGATAATGTAGCTTCATATGCGTGAAAGAATTGTTAACACCGGTCCAGTACTTAACAAACAAACGAGCAAACAAAAGAAACAAACAAGCGAAAATCAATTCTTTCTTCATAATATAGAAGAAGTAACCCATTTCTTTAAGGTTATAAATATTTGCCACTCAGCAGAGACTGCTGAGTAAAATGGAAGAAACTGGACTGATGATGTGAAAATTAAAATTATTTATTTTACAAGTTTATTTCATCGTTTCTATTAAATTTTGGTAATGAGGCGCGTATTCGGTTTTTCTATCATATATAATCACTCTATATCAATTGGCTACATCCATATATTATAATTCCACATTATGTAGAATATATCTTATTTTGTTAGGGGTGGCAAAGGGTGTAAACCAGTGGAGCAAATATGTGTCTTTATTTCACAGACGATTTTTATTTACCAATTTCCGTATATTTTGACATAATTATTAATAATTATGTTTGACATAATGATTCATAATGTATATATATA
>DWDT01005134.1:0-10657 GCA_018245595.1 Microceris scylla
TGTTGGAATATGGGTCTCCTCTCATATTGAGAGGGTTAAGGCCACAGTCTGCCACGCTGGCCAAGTGCGGGTCGGCAGACTTCGCACACCTTACATTTTTTTTTATTTTATAAATTCTGAAATGTGCACGATTCCTCACTCTGTTTTCCTTCACCGTTAGCAAGTGATATTTAAACTTAAAACGCATTTTTTGTAAAGAGGTGCGCGCCATGGATTTGAACCCAGTACCTTCGAAGTGAGAGGCTGTCTGCCTTAACATATTTGTAATATGGTGCTATACTTAATGTAGGTTCGTAGAATTTGTATTTGTTGCTTCTAATTAATAAAAAAATCCACTTTCTTTATTAGTAATTAATATTAAACTTCAAAATAATGGGACCGAAAAAAACTTATATTTAAATAGCGTACATAGGTAGTTTAATTATAACATAACAGTATACTTTTGTTTCCCATTTGGTTTATATAAAAAAAAATTACAATTGACATTTTCTATACACCTAAAAATTCTAATTTCATGTAATTCTGTTTGTTTCAGGTAATGTACCGCAAATCTTCTGTTTCACGTGCAGTGAGAGGCTGTGGCGTGGATTGATTACATCTTGCTTAAGTAGCTGTTAGGTAAGAAATGGTTTCGTAAGAAAAGTGCTTAATTACAGGAAAGCATTGCTTTTGTGGCCGTTTTTCTTACAAGGCCCTGGCCTAATTCTTACTTTTACTCATGTGATAATATTTTGGTTTAAACTATTTAAACATTTCGTATAGAAATAATGCGAGAGAGAGATCATAAATAGTAAAAGGAAATTATCAGAATAGAACAGATCCCTGACAATTTCCAGTCTCGTATTTTAAGTTGCGGTCGCATTCAAACCCGGTAGTAAATTATAAAAAAAAAAATTACTGCCGGGTTGGAATGCAACCCGGTAGTAAATTAACAAAGCTCTTATTTTTTTCTTACATAAAAAAGGTAGACAAATTTTATATAAGTGATACCACTCCCTTTTAGTCCAATAAGTCTTTAAATAAAGAAAATTAACAAACATTTTTAAAAATCATAGATATGAGATGTAAGTGAGATATCTGTGACCACTACACATTTTGAAACCCAGTGTGTATACAATAGATACATTCGAAGCTGCTGGCGGTACCTTGTCTGTGCGGTAGACAGTTCTTCAAAAATCCCATTCCGCTCGGGAATGCTTCACAAACAAGTCCATTCTACATACAGAAGTATCCAACAATTCAATCATCAAAAGTTTACCCGACTTCTCTAACGAGGCAACGCTGCGTCCCCCGGGAGCTGATGTCCGTTATCGTTACATGTCTGATTGAGTTAGCGCTCCAGTGCCACGTTCAGAACTACAACGAGTTGTGTATGTGTAATAATTACGTAATTATTTTACTTCGGACACTTTCTTGAACAGAGCTCGCCGTAATGTTCTGAAGTTTGTGAATTCTGCTAAGTCCCGTTTGACAGTGACTCTGGCCTTAATCCTTGTCATCCTGAGAAGAGATTCGTATCAAATATTGGACTGATAAAAGAACTGAGAATGATTATGATGATAATGATGTTGGTCCTGTCAAATATTCCTTACATTGGTAATTGATAAGTTTGTAATTACTCAACTGATATACACACTCGTATTACTTTTTCTAAAACGAAACGTCTATTTAGCTTTAATTGGATATAAACCTCTTGTTCAAGTAAGCACCAGTCTTTGTAGGTCTCCAAGTTACTCCAGTATGATCGGTGTAGGTAGAGGAACAAACCCCTTGTATTAATGCTTGGTAGTATCACCAGCGTGTTATACCAATATTTTGTTTAGTCAAAAGCGACAACTAAAATGGGGCCAAAAACCACATCCCATTATAACCCTAAAACGCTGCAACCACTTACAAAATGAAATGTTTTACAACGCGAATAGGGTTGATTGCAGTGAAGAAAATAAAACGACTCTCCAACTTTGCGCACACACTATTTTAAACTCTAAAAATATGATCCTAAAATTCATTTCAAACGTATTTTTAGATGCGAAAAATGATAGCACTGATTACTCATGTTCTGATTTTAAGTGATACGAATAGTAATAGATTTTAACGTAGTGTTCATAGGGTTGAATTTACTCCATCGTTCCTCATGTAGTCTATTTATTTAAGCACCATAATTTCGTGTACACTAAGACTCTTCATGGACCTTGTTCAGTGGAAATAAGGTTCCGATTTAAACATCGTTTGACAATGTTTCGTCAAAGATTTATGATGGCACGTAACATACCTCATATGAACTTCATTCTCCTTCATGTTATTACGACGATAATATCTTTGACATAAACAGTACTTCATACCACTAAATGTCACTGCCGCCGTCGTAAACATTGCGTTTTGTGACGACCCAATTTGATGTGGTTCATTATTACGTGTATCTACTACTTACGTATTATAAGTATGCTAAAGTCTCCATCCCCCGTAAGCATAGGCAGGGAAGTAACATAATTGACCGAACTTTTTTTATGTCATAAATTGCGAAATTCAAAATGTTTTATTTCACTTTAAAGTACTCGTATAGATACTTAATATTTAACATTGAATACATCGATAAAGAAAACAGATTTATAACAACTGTAAAACATCTTAACAATTTCTCAATCGTTAGATCGAGGGATATAAGCACTTTGTAATATGTGAAGAAAAAGCTATGAAATAATCGGACATGAATATATCTACGTATAACTCGAAGAAGTTAAAGAGGCACCTTGTCATGATGACGTAATAGCGGGTATGGAAACGTCGAAGACGAAAGCGGTAGAATTGGTAGGCGGAGTTAGACGGTGGGTAAGGGCCTTCTTCGGAAGTGTCAAGTTGTTTTCTACGTGTTGTAGTTTTGATGACATGAAGCATAATTTCGACTGTTAACAAAGATGCCATTACTGATTACTGATGACATTACTAATAAATTTGTTTACCATAATAAGTCGTATACATCGCACAACAAATAAATGTTATAATTTTCCGTAAAAACCTTAGTGTACAAATAAATAGTTCGATTGCATTTGCATCGTCTAATGATTGGTTTATACAACACTAGTATACTTACTCGAGCGTCAATTAATATGGGTAGGGGCACAATATTTTTACTTAACTAATGGCAACACCGTCGCTTAGGCGGCAACACTATCGCGTAGATGAAAGCAACATCGTTTTTGACAGCTGTCATGTGAGTAGATGAATTAATATTGTAAAACGCTTAACAGTTAATGCGCTGTACAATAATGATCTGTCTTATTAAAACTTATAAGCGGGGAAAGTTATTAGTGAAGTTTAAGTAAGTTTTAATGAGAGCGAGCATTAGGATCGGTACAAGTCGGCGCGGGCTCGTCGGCTCGACACCGCGTGTATTTTGCTGTTTTAGAGATATTGTTTGTTAAATTTCGGTAATACTCTTACAACTTATATTTCTTAACCACTTATATTTCAGTTAAAAAAATATTTAAAAGCTGTAAAAACTGTGCTTGAGTCAAACGCATTGTTTTATGCATATTTAAAATGCTTGAAAAATACAAAAATATTTTATAATTGTATGCTCATTACAATATCATCAAGCCAAATATTTGGCACTCTGTACTCTCTGTCTACCCCGTAAGAGACCTGACATGATGGCTTAATTAAACCTATATAAATCATGTTAAAATATTAATATTACGCTAATATTAGCAATTCATTTTTCAGTCAGTTTTATCTACTATTTTAATAATCATTATTAATTATTAATTTATTATTTTATGTACATTATAGATACAATTTAATTATTAATACATTTAATTATTATAGATACAACTATTATAGCTAAATGCCTTTAAAGCATACATATATTAAAAAATTAGTTTTTTGTAAGTTGTTTTTAACTACAATCTCCTATGATTATGAGCGAGATGTAGTCTAGGATGTAGTACGCTTCCATAGATAGTGTCTATACGCTCTTATCTAGAAAAGTTCAAGATTGTACGAATGGGGAAAAATAGAAGTGGGCAGGGAGTTCCTATCCTTCGCGCTTTGCTTAAAAATATACCTTTATCGTCTATGGAATGTGTCGTTTCCATACTTCCACACACGCCCTACAGGACAAACGTTTTCCTAAGTTGAAATAATTTATTCAGGCGTATGGATGAAGTTGTGGAGCGCGAGCGTCCATTGTCGAGCCGGTGGCAGCTGCGGCGCGCAGGTGGGGCCGGCCAACTAGGCAGACGGACGTGTTATTTTATTAAAATAATTATATTCTATCGTCACATAGGAAATGCGCATCTAAACGTTTGATAAAAGAAACCTGTCGTATGTGAATATGTTCAAATAGAGTTTGCGAAAAAGTAAATTTTGATTTGACGATGACAGTACTTGGCTGTCGTTGCTAAGCGTCGTGCTTTATCAACAGTAGAAATGCAAGAATGGAATGATAAATAGGTTGATGATTCTGTTGATCTTCTTCTTCTTTGCGTATCGACATATTCTGTTGATGATGGTGGCATAATTTTTTCATAATACTTTAATCACTTTCAACATCTTTGAAGTTAGAAGCTTATTTATTTGCTTATGTTCAAAACACACGACAACAAACTATTTTTTGGCTGATGCAGGCTGCAGCGGCTACTGAATTTTGTAGCTACTTCTTAAACATTAATACATGAATATTAACAATAATAATAATAATATAGAAATCGCTCATAGAGCCACGATTCCTAACAAAAACATCGTACACACAGACCTGAAGGGTGTGGTTGTGTAGCCGGGAACGCTAGCAATCTTTTACGCTATGTATATGTTTTTCAACTTAGCTCTAACCGGTCGCAGTTTTTTAATGTATTGGAAAAACAGCAGAGCGCGGCTCCCAGTCCGCAAATCCTGTGATATACGTCCCACTTACCTGATTGGTTTTCTATTGAGCGATCTGCCTCTCCCATCGCGAAAGAGGGATGTATCGTGTAAGCTACACCCGCCTTACGTGTCGAACTTTTCAATGTTTGCAGACGTTTTAAGAATGTTTCGTTTTTTTTTTTCACTTGAGCTTATTTTGTGAAGTGATGGGTTACTTCGCAAAGCGGTTAGAGTTTTGGTTTTTTTTTCCGTATACCTACTATCTTATTAGTTTTGTGCCTTTTACGTGATCAAAAATGTGTTTTTTTTTTTATTTGTCTGATTATACCCAGTTCCCAGCGTTTTTAAATTATCATCATCATCATTATCGGCTTATTTCCGTCCTATTCAAAGTATATCAAGTTATAATTAGAGATCGTATGAAAAACATGTACAGTTTTCGTATCTAATTACTGAGAATTCCTTAAAATCGTTATGTCGTCAGTAAGACCATTTGTAGGCAAACATTCTTATTTTGTGTGCTATCGAAGATACTGAAACTGTACCAGACAATATTACACAATTGGTTATGGTAGACTGATTGAAAATCATTTCTTAATGTAATTTGTATTAAATATTTTAATCATTGACATTAATAGCACATACCTTTGATTATAAATGACCGGCTTAACTCACGTACGTTTTTCGGGATGGCCCGACTAGTTTCGGACCTGTACGTGGTCTTTCCCCATGAGCTCCCGGCGCTTGCAGCGAGGTCGCGGCGGAGACTGAGTCTCTAAAACTAGTTGGACCACCGCGAAAAACGCACGTGAGTTAAGCCGATACATTTATAATCATGTTTATAAACACTCACGAAACATTTAATAGTAAAATAGCACATACCTTTGACCATCAATAAGACCTTTGTCCATCAAACTATATTAATACTGTTGTGTGAAATCACACTGCATTAGCGAGGGCTCCACAAACCCGGCTGCCGGCGGTGTATATTATATTCACCGTTTGGACGCGATCTGCAGGACATTATTAGCTCTCCACCCCGCGGCAACCTTCCTATAAATCGTGCCCTTCGTCACCCCTTTTATGATGGTAATGATTTTTAGTGGCATCCTCCGATGTTCGAATAACCTTTTTGTACTGAAGGGCCACGGTGTAAGCTTCAATTGACTACAAAATGTGAGTTTATTAGCATGTTAATATTCACAGATACAAAATAAGGCTTATGAATAAATAGTATGTTAAATAAGTTTATTTTTTGGGCAAGGGTAGAAAAATATGAAATGTAAAGGTATATACGCCCGTATTTCCCTATGGCGTTTCAACAATCTCCCTCACTTTTAATCTATCCCCATCACCTAAACACCGTAACTCTTACTTATCCCCCGGCGGCAATATCACGCTAAATCCACTCACTCCGCACTCCACGGGGATTAATACAAATTACTATCACGAATTTTCCTAAATGGTAAGTCAATTTTGCAAAGCTGTGAACAAGTTAAGTTGTATATAAGAAAAAAAGAGCTTCAATATATAGGATAGAATAGAAAATGCAAGTTCGTCAGTTTTGATGTAAGAGCTGTTTAAAAGTAGTGCTTTTTTTAGAAAAATCTCATAGTTCGATATTAAAAACTTAATAAAATAAATTAGGGAGTGAGTCGGTGTGAAAGTTAGTTAGTTTTAAAATCAGACATGTAAAAATTAATATGTTACACATTAATTTTGGAAATAAAAAAAATGTATGGCTTTTTTAAATTACCCTGTGTAATATACGCCTTGGTCATCTACAGTCTACTAAAATAGTATTATATCATATAGCCAGCTGCTCCCTTACGGGGCAGTCAGAGGGCACCAAGTATCAAATATCTCTATCCTTACCGTCCAGGCGTCACAAGAAATATTAATAATAAATAACAAAATCAATCAAGTCGCAAATAGAATATAAACCGTAGATAAAAAGTCCGGTATGTCTTTAAGTAACAACACCCTGTGTTCTGTTGTTAGGTCACTTCCAACTCTGCGGGTCATCTAGCGTCAAGATTGTTTGTCCCCTCAAAGGCTTTCAAGCGCCGAGGTCTCAATCTCAATTAATCGCAGCGAGAGTGAGCTTCAAGAGATACACTCCATCAATGAAGTAGAAAGTGCTCAAAGAGGCCTTTATACAGCCCATAGCTGAGGTAGGGTGACTATGACTGTATATAGAACAAATAGGACGTAAAGTTTTAGAGGATTGTTATTAAAGTCTACGTTGAAACTAGCATGTGCATGTGTTTACAATTGATGGCTTTCAGTTATCAGACATCACAAATACTACTAAAAATCTCTAATACTACCTCTTCGTATCTATATTTTTATCAAGTTTTATAAAATCAAAATACAAACCTAAGAGCACAGCAGCTTATCAGCAAGAGGCGATACGTTTATGCTGCTTGTTTAGGCGCTACCTGGACAAAAATTATTTAATTAAACGACATACGTTTCATACGAATATCGTAAATATGGAATGTACTGTTATAAATCTGAGTGTATTTTTATTACTTTGTTTAATAACATTTTGTTTCAAGCTAAGATCGATAAAAAAGTTCAAATCTAAATTATTATGTACATTCGTCGTGACGTGTATTGCACCACTAGCAGCTCACTAGATGATAGTTTTGTTTTTTATAAATTACTCTTAAGTGTTTAATTATATCAGAAAATTTAGATATTCTGTGAAAATCAGGATTTATCCTGCCCGGAAACCCTTTATGTCTACCCTAGTGTTTGTCCACACGATCGGACGAGAAGGGAAGAGCTGGCAGCGGTACATAATACTGAATGCAATAAAGGGGATTACCTCAGCAGGCGAGCGCAGAATGTAAAATGGCTTCGGCGAGCAAATGAGAGAATTTATAATTATATGTTTCTAGTACGATTTAGGTCTGTATAGAAAATTATATATGGCACTTGGTGCTCTCCACCTATCCTATGAAAGAGTGGCGTGATGACATATAATAAAAAAATCGTTATTGATTTTTCTTCTATGTTATGGTCCAGGAGTCACATTCTAACTATTCTTTTGTGAGACACAAAACACTAAGACGCAAAGCCTTCCCGTTTGGTCTTCAGGGTTTTAACGTATTTGTGTTACAAAGAACGCCATACACTAAGATGTTGTGTTTATATGTACATATGATTAAGCACATAAAAAAATTTGCGCAGAAAATTTAACAAAAATTCTATTTCAAACATCTACGGGAATGGAACTTGATACCACTAGAAGGTTAATTTCTGACGTGATAATAAAAGTACTAAAGAAATCATTAATATAAAATGGACAACTTTTTTTCTCCTGCTCCGGAATAACATTCACCAAAGAAAAATAACGATTAACAATACAACACTAATCCCCCCACACGCGCAATTTATATCCATCGTATCTCGACCAGCTATCCATCCCTTTTTCGTTCTAATTAAAGATATATTTCCGTCTCTTTCGCTTGCAAAAACTGTATTGCCATCATTAGAGTTTCTGGAAGTTTCTCATCATTTCTGGGGAGTTTTCGTTGTTCGAACAATTATGTCACTGCTAGTTGGATGTTTTTCGTAAATACTTTGGATGGATTGTTCTGGAAGGATCGAATTATGTACGTGTCATACGATATCATTATGTGATGTTTAGAAGCAAACTGATATGCAATTTTTATCTACTTATTTATTTATTTATATGTATACCTTATTTTCACCTTTATAAAAAGGCTGTAACTTTGGGCGAGCTTAGTGTCTGATGACATTTGATATTGTACTTAATTTATTATTGTCATTGTTAGTATTGATACATCTTCATGCCAGTTCTCTTAAGGTGTAGGTGGAGGCCACTTAAAGCCAGATATATGTATATTCTTATGGGCGTGACGCGCATTTGATGTGCCTACTTATATTTTATGACTGCTTCGTTCTTAAAGTGGTAACAAGCGCGACTACTGTTCCAGAGGCCCTGGGTTCGATCCCTGGATCGGGTGCTATTGGGTTTTTCTATCTTTAAAAACCTAGTAGTGCCCGGTTTAAATAAGCTCCACGTTTTCCATGTTGGCACATATAAGGTCATGGGCGAAACGTGGGAGTGTACTACACTACTCTGTTTACCTCTTCAGGGATTACAGGCATGAAAATACCTTTATATTGGTTTCGAAGATCTTAGTGAAAATTAAAATATTTTTGCATCACAATTATGAATGTTTTTCCATACAAATTTCTAATAATTTCTTTCTTTTTAATGGTTAATTCTTTGCTGATACTCACTAGCTTCGCGGAGCATAAGGAAAATGTTAGGTATTATACGTACTTCTATAAAAAAAAAAATATTCTATTCTATGTATAAAAAAAAATTCCCCTATTCTATAAAAAAAAAAATATTCTTAGCTTGTATATCATTCCTTGTAAGAGTATGTAGCTGATCTTTTAACGTTAAAATATTTTGCTTCTTTATTTCCTTATTGTACTTTTTAAACTTGTTTTTTTTTATTGATGGACGTGGGTACAATGGTAAATGAAATCAATATATCAAACAATTACCCCAAATACCGACGTACGGCCACAGATGGCGCCCACGGCTTCGTGGCGGCGATGGTGAAACCGTGAATGGATGATGCGTTTCGAGATAAGGAAGTAGACCCTACCACTGATATCATTGTATAGATCGATGTTAATCCGATTTGATTCAACGCGTTGTTATCTCAGTAATGATTTAACTATACAGTAAAAATGTTGTGCAGTGGCATACTATTGGGAGAATGGTCATGTCATGATGGTGACGATGACTTTGAGGTTGTTTTTTTCTCAGTTGATTTTTTCGACAGCAACTCGTGCAATTCGTTTCCACCATCTTGGGTTGTTGATATAGTGACAACACTAATTATACATATGTATATATTCAATGATACATAAAAAATAATTTCGCCGTGAGTAATTTTTCCTTGTACAAAATATATTAGGGAGAAGTCCACAAAAACCTTATACTATAAGCTTTACTACATTGGAAATATATCTACCATAATCCGTTTTCTATTTTAACAATTCGTCTAGAATTTTTTAAATCTTAATTCTGACCGTCACCATGGAGGAATAATATCTATTAAGTAATTATTAAGAATTTCACAAAAAAATATATATATACGTTTATATATTTTTGTCTATTGAAATCCGAACTTAATATATTATGTAACGTAATATGTTAAAGTGACTTGCATTCGAGAACCTCAACGCAGTCACTACAGTAGGGGCGACCGATGTTCATTCACAATGCAAAGTGAATGGTGTGGGTAGTTCCCTTTCCGTTAAACGCTTTTTAAATGTATGTTTGTTTGTATGTTTGTTGATTCTCAGCCATCGGATCAGCGTTCACACACTGCTGTAATATTGATCTAATCACGGCATAGATTTCATTAAGACAGTAATTAAGCGAATATAGCCCCTATGACTACATGCATAAGAATCGTGTAAGATGCCCCCCTTGCGATGTTTTGACTGTATTGAGTTTTGTTCTTTTATCTATGGACACTGTCTACAAGTAGGTATTATGCGGTAGTATTGTGAAATTCGTTGCAGTGGAAACACATGGAATGTCTCTATAACTGTGCTATCTGAATTAATTTGAATATTTTAACAAGGTTTTTTTTTATACTATGACAAATATTTCACTATCTATGGTTCCGCAGAATATACAAGTTTTCTCTACAATTTAAAATAAAATTTACGTCGGAATCAAACCAACACTAATATTACAGCAGTCTTAGGTATGATTCAACAATACGAGTAA